>JAJMKJ010000095.1:5700-38933 GCA_030569255.1 Insectozyma sakaeoensis | reverse complement strand
TTTTTTTTTTTTTTTTTTTTTTGTTTTCAAATTGTATATTGTCAAAACAATGAAGCATGTTTTATGTTTTTTGTTGTTTTCAACGCTAGTAGTTGGAAACTTAATAATTGAATCAACGGAAATACTCAGAGGGACTCAAACTAAATTTGCATCAATCGATGTTAAGGATAACGGACGTTTGTTCTTGATTGATGAAGACATAATGGAAATAAATGGAAATTTAAATATTGAACCCCAAGGGGAATTTTATTATACGATTAACAATGAAGATTTAAACTACAACGTGAAATTTGCATCTCCTGGGACGTTTTCAATTGAAAATAAAGGTACAATGATATTTGATGTTCAAAAGTCACAGGCAGCAGGTACGATCAAACTTGAAACTTCAAAATTATCAAATTCGGGAGTTCTCATGTTTGTAGCGCCAACTGAAAAGGGGGCAGCTGAAATCAGTTTAGTGCATGACGAATTGATTAACACAGGCTCGATAAACTTTTTTAAGTTGTCTAATGGAATGAGTAGGTTCACGACCACTGGTAAAATAGTTAATGAGGGTGGAATTTGTATTGGTAACGCCGCATTTTTTCACCATCAAAAGATTGAAGGCTCTGGCTGTATTGTATTGGGTGAGTATGGATTTATTGCGTCCAACAGAAAGTCTAGTAATCCATTGATTAGTTCGGATCAAAATATCTACCTCCAGGATAAATTTGCAGCAATAATAGAGACCACAGTTGTCGAATCAGAGCCAGTCAAAGTCTACGGCTTTGGTGGCGGAAATGTGATTGGTATTGACAGTACTCTTGTGGATGGTGAAACCAGCGCTTTTTGGTATGACCCAACCGATGGTACTGCGCATTTCATCCCCAAGGAACCAGAGAGATTTAAACGAGTATTCAATATTGGTGTAGGTTACGATCCAACAAAAATTAAAATCATTAGCGCTGGCGGCTTTCAGAATAACGCCATATCATACGAGCAAGACGCACCTGAACAAGATATACCAATTTCGTGCTATAGCTGTCAACAACCTACAAATGCTCGTTACCCGGGGTTTCAAGTCATTCAACATGAAGATGAAATCGTTGAATTGATCTCAACTGATAGTTCCGGTAAGTGGTACACTACATATACAAAGCTCGGCAACCCACAAACGGTCACTGTGTTATCAAAAGATGGAGATCTGATGAAAACTCTAGTAAACGTCATAAGTGTTGGCTTAAATGGCAATCAGCTTATTACAAAAACGTTGGACTCAAAAACTTTGGAAGAAACTGGAGTTTTTAATGACGAAATATTACCAGAATCAACTACACAGGAAACTACGCCAGAAACTACACCAGAAACTACACCAGAAGCCATACCGGAAACCATACCGGAAACCACGCCAGCGTCAACTACAGGATTGACTTCAACGACTCCAGCTATAACTCCAACCACGACAACAACCTCAACAACAATTTCGACGACAACTCCGACAACTATGACTACGCCATTGGCTATAACATCAGCAACCGTATCCGATCAATCACTGTCTATGGATAATTTATCAGCAATGTTGGGAAAATCGTCAGAAGTAAGCAGTTTTGTTTCAGAAATGTTTTCTGTGATCATATCTGATTCAAGCACAATGTCCTTGAATAAACCAAGTGAAGTAAATTCTTTGACTAGAACTTCAAGTACTTCAACCAAAATTTTATCAGCTAGCGCTGACTCACGTATTTCAAAATCATACAACACGGGCAGTGCTTATGGCCAAAACAGCTTCATGATTAACAGCAAATACACTCAATTCAAAAACCATACAACAACAACTGCAACTTCAAAAACAGTCACTGTTGCTACGCTTCCATTAACATCAGAATACATTGTATTAGCAGACCCTCCACATGACTTTATATTATTCAATGATGGTACCGCTTTGGAACTGCAAAATTTACCTCCCACACTTAAATCTGAACAAACTACACCAACCCCAGCAATTCAACCACAGCAATTTGGCACAATATATCATAGTACTGAAAAAATTCAAACAACAACTAAACCGTCATCAGATTTAGTACAAGAGGCAGTTACTTCAGTTTCGCAGGTATCAGAATTATCATCAGTAGCGGTAATACCACTGGTATCACAAAAATTGGAAGAAAGTTCGACAACTTCAAAATCAGAGCCGAACTTGACACATAATAAACCAGACAATACAATTAAAAAATTTGCAACAGGACTGGTAGTTTCCAGCTCATATACAATACTGGTTTTTGCTAAGACCGACGCTACAAATGAAAAATTAGAGAAGAGTGTTATAGATTCTAAGTCAGAATCAATACAAAGTAAATCACACAATACATATGAAACTCAAAATTCAGACAACACGACCTTGAATGATGATGATTCAGACTTGGATCAGGATACAAGAGAAAAGTTGGCAATCACGTCGCAAAGTCAGACTTCAGGGAAGCAACTGGACTCTAGTGATGATACAAGTTCAAACAATGATGGACTTATGGTTGTTCAACAGCATCAAAACAAAGCACACCAAAGCGGTAAACATTCATTTATTACGGTTCTCAGTTTAATTTTTGGTTTGATAATTTTGTAATTGTATAACCTTAAATTGTGATACTAATTTATTCCTGTTAGAAATTGATTTAGATTTCCTCGTTATGGACTAGATTACTAGTTTTTTCTGTAATATTTAAGTATTTTGGAGTAGATTGAAATAAATTCAATTGGCAGATAATTGAAACTGTAATTATTCAAAGTGATTTTCTTGTATACCGTAGTAACAGTAACTGACCCTCTACATTCATTTACAACTAGAGGTCACAAGTCTTTTCAACAAATAAACCTGAAAAATTCTTCTTTTGCTTATATGGCCTCCACAAATGAATCAAAATAATGACTGATATTTTGCTTAAAATTTGTTTTTGAGTATTCTTCAAAGTGAATTCTGCTGTAGCTGTAGTAGTTATCAGATAAATTGTCACGTGATTTGTTTATTATTTTCTACAAAAATGTTATCTTGACTCATATTCTCTCTCCAGAATTTTTCACTTCACTACCATGTTTGACTTGAAACAAGTAGTTCGTCCCAATATTTTAACATTGGAGCCATATAGATGTGCAAGAGATGATTTCAAAGAAGGAATTTTGCTAGATGCCAACGAAAACACAATTGGACCGTCTGTGCCTGATTTATCTTCAGAGGAAGATAAATTACAATTAAATCGATACCCAGATCCACATCAGCAGGACTTGAAAAAGCAAATTATAGACTATAGAAACAAATTTCCTAACAAATTCTTGAAGAGCAACCAAAAAGAGTTGGTAGTTGATAATTTGTGTCTAGGTGTCGGCTCCGATGAGAGTATAGATTTGTTGTTGAGATGCTGTTGTTCACCAGGTAAAGAAAAAATGTTGATCTGCCCACCAACTTATGGAATGTATTCAATATGTGCAATAACAAACGATGTTGCAATTGAGAAAGTACCGTTGACTGTCCCGGATTTTCAAATTGATGGACCTAAAATACTTGAAAAATTGCAGTCTGACAAGGACATTAAATTATTGTACTTGACGTCTCCAGGGAATCCAACTGGGAAATTGATCAATGTAGATGGCATAATTAAGTTGTTGACTGAATTGGAAACATTTTGGAATGGATATGTAATTGTTGACGAAGCATACATTGACTTTACAAGGAGGTCTGATGGATTCAGTGCTTCTATGTCTACTTTAGTAAACCAGTATCCAAACTTGGTTGTATTGCAGACGTTATCGAAATCATTTGGTTTGGCAGGTATAAGATTAGGTATTACCTATTCGTCAACAGAATTGAGCCATTATTTGAATGCGATGAAATATCCGTACAATATATCATCCTTAACAGCGAACGTTGCAATCAGGGCAACAAATGAGTCAGGTGTCAAAGTCATGGAAAAGTTTGTTGATCAAATAATAAACCAGCGATCTGTTGTCTTAAAGGAGCTACAAAGTTTACCTTACATTGGCAAAAACATTGGAGGGTTAGATGCTAATTTTGTTCTACTCGAGATATTAGATAAAAATGGTCAACCATCTAATGAAATTGCTAAAACTTTGTATAACAAGTTGGCAACCGAACAAGCTACAGTTGTTAGGTTTAGAGGGTCCGAGTTGAATTGTACGGGTGGACTAAGAATTTCTATTGGCACCCCTGATGAAAACAAGATTTTAATTGAAAATTTTAAAAAAGTTATGAAAGAAATTATTCAATAGCCTCATATAATAAAAAAAAGTATATATGTACATAATCTGTTTGTCTATTTTTATCTGCAGTCTTAAAACTTCTTGAAAAAAAAAAATTCTTTTTACTCGAAAGACCTTAATTTACAAGTACAATAAAGAACCATGGCCAAACAAAATTTCGTTGGTTTAGTTGTTTCGCAAGGTAAAATGTCAAAGACTGTCAAAGTCAGGGTTTCTGGTAAATCTTATAATACCCGAATTGATAAAGAAGTCGTTAGAAGAAAGGATTACCTTGTTCATGATGAAGGTAATATTTGTAAAGAAGGTGACATTGTCAGAATTCAATCTATACCAAAAATATCCAAAAAAAAGTATTTTGCAATTGCTGAAATCAAGCAAAATAAGGGTCAACAGTTTGCTCAATATGAAGACTTAGCAAAATCAAGAATCAAACAAGAACAAGTTGACTTTTTGAATAGTTTCAACAATCACAAAGCCGAGTTCAATAAGATTATAACACAAATCAGTGATTTGAAAAAATTAGATGAACTATCATATAAATTAACAAATAATGTATCGGAAGAAGCAACTGTAGATAATGATTTTTTGTTGGATGAAATTAATCAAATAAAGTCAAAGTACAAAATAAAATCTTGGCCAACAACTGAACCACTTTTAGAAGTCGATGTTAGCAAGCCTGTTTATAATGGAGAACAAGAAAAACGACTTCATTACATACTGTACATACTTGATCAAATCAATACTGAGAAATATCAACAGTTAAGAGAGTCCATTTTGGGTGAAAATATTGACAAACAAGCTAACATTCAAAAAAATTTGCTTAGAAAACACTTTTTGAACCTAAAAAATGACTTACCTTTTAAATTGCCTGAATAAGGACTTTTATTTACTTACATGTATATAATTTATTCTCACGGGAATATATAATTAAATCGACTACTGATGGGTAACTGGATATTCCACATTAGAACTATATGAAACATTAATCCTGCTAGTAATTTGAAATTTTGAAAAAATCCAATTATGACAGAAGATTCTAGTTTTTTGTCAATCTTCGATGAATATATCGGCTTAGATAATACAGACTTAAGACACATGATCCATCATGGCTTGAAAGTTGTCAGCAATCGTAAAGATTACCTATTTCCTCATTTATATTGTTTTGGACATTTATATTTGTAATATTTTTTTTTTACTCTTCTATGGTAAGTTACCACTTGGATAACTATCAAACATCATTAGAATAATTGTGATTTTCATAGTAATTTAGTTGTTCTAATATTGGGTGCAAATTTTATTTATTTTTTCCCTGAGATTTGAACGGATTTAACAAATGTTCCCACGCATCGACTGAAAGTAATTTGTTTTCAACAGACTAAACATGATAATAATAAAATGATAACCAAATCCTCAACGTTTCAATCAGATGTTATAAAAGTAATTAATAAACTACGACCTGATCCAGTTGAACGGGAAATACTAAACACAAAAAGCGTTCAACGTTACGAAGACAAGTTAGCACCTTTGCTTCAAAACTACCATCAACCAAACTCACAACAATCAGATAAAAAACTACAGAGTCCGATTGCTTTCAAAAGTGCATTGAGTTTCCCGATCGAATCAGTGTTAAATCTAAACGTTCGACCCGGTGAGCCATATTTTGTGTTTTGGTTTTTGATTAGTTCTTATTTCCCGCTAGTTGCTGCTTGTCTTGGACCTTTGTCAAATATGATTTCAATCATTGCTTTGATACAACATTGGAGACAAGACGTCAACACGGGGGATTTGGTTCCAGATACACACCGTGTGGTTGTAATGAATGCATTGTCACTAGTCTTGGGCGTCGTTGGCAATATATCGTTGTTGATGAATTTTTCAAGATCGGTCAAATATTTGATATCTCAATGTGTTTCCATATTTTCGTGGTTTTGCGCCAGTGCCTTGTTAGTAGCAGCAGTGTTAGTCACCAATTATCATACGATGGACTCAAATCTAACACGATCGGAAGGTTTTTATTTTGCCTGTTTTACAGCATGTTTTTATTTTGCTTGCACGGTTATTCTACTAATTAATTTCTTGGGTTACAAGCTCAAAAAATATCCTGCAACTTTTAATTTGGACCAAAAACAAAGAACGTTGATGTTGTTTACCATTTTTTTTGCCGTGTGGTCAATCTGTGGTGCTGTATCAATGGCACATTTAATTGAAAACCTAACATACGGTTCGTCTTTGTATTATTGTATTGTTTCGTTTTTAACAATTGGTTTAGGTGATATTATCCCCGTTACTTCCAGTGCAAGGGTAGTAGTTTTGATATTTTCGTTGGGTGGTGTTTTGATGATGGGTTTAATTGTTGCTAGTTTGAGGTCTGTTATCTTGTCTTCTGCAGCACCAGCAATATTCTGGAATGACATTGAAAAGGAAAGAATAAAGTTAATTGAACGTTTAAAACGTAAAAACATCCACTTGACCCAAGCTGAAGCATTCCATAAAATGAGAATATTAAGAAAAAAGACTAAACGAAAACACACAAATTTCTCCTTGATATTAACTTTAATAATATTCGTGCTTTTTTGGTTGATCGGTGGCTTAATTTTTCATAAGATTGAAGGTTGGAGTTACTTCCAGTCCATATACTTTTGTTTCTTATGTTTGATAACGATTGGATATGGGGACTATGCACCTAAAACCCATTTAGGAAGAGTGTTTTTTGTCAGTTGGGCTATTGGTGCTGTTCCTTTAATGACAATTTTGATCAATAATGTCGGTGATAAGTTGTATGACTTTTTTCAGAGTTTGTCCGTTTGGTTTTCTGGCTGGTTTTTCTCTCCCGACAAGGAGTTTGAATTTAAAAGGAAAATGAGAAAGCAAATGGAAGAAGATCAGGATGATGAAATGACCATCAACTCAAAAATTGTCTTGAAGGAAGAATTGAAAGAAGATGATGAACTCAACTCACTCGATGAAGACTATGATGAAGATAGTAGTAAAAATGAGGAGGATAAAGACAACACAGAGGTTGACCTAGATCACCAAGACAAAAATTTTCCGTCTTCAAATCCAAATGATTTAAAAATTTTGAATAAGATAAAAGCTTCTAAAGAAGCACACGAAAGTATTCTAGATTTTTTGGAGCGGCTCAAGCCGTTGATTCAAGATAGTGTCCAGAATCCAATGAAAAAATATAGTCATAAGCAATGGGGGCAACTCTTGCGTTCTTTAAATACCAGTGAGGGTAAAGAGTTGGAGACAAATAAAGAGTCATATGATGGGTTTTGGCTTGGAGATGATTCGCCATTGAGACTACCGTTGAAGGAGCCCAACTATTTAATTCTTCGAGTGTACTTTAGAATTGAAGAAATTCTACGAAGCATTGTCGATCAAGAAATTCAGGAAATGGAACTTTTAACTAAAGCGGATAGTAGTGATGGACTGTTTAAAAGGAATGATAAGTCAATTACATTTGACTAAGCTCATTAATTGTAATATATAATCTAATATTTATTCTAAATGTTGCAAGTCTATATATTTTTTAGGTGACTCTGTTGTGGCAAATTTAATTTTGGCTCAGCGGAGTAAGGAGGAACCGGTGTCAATTCAATTGAGTCATTAATTGGAGTTTCTAAATTTGGTACATTTCCATTTGCAGTTCTAGTCAGGTATCTTGTTTGTACGTTAGCTGCAAATTTCAACAACAAGAAAATCAATAACAATACAATCATTGATAGTATTAAATATGGAATAATGGCTGTTACTAAACTTGGTTCTCTTTTTGGCTTTATATAAATCGAATGATCGTCATCATAGAAAAGATGATTGCGTATTGGATAAATGTCATTATCCATTAATTTTCCTCTATCCATTTTTCTAGCTATATACATTGATGATGCTTAATTTGAAAAAGTCCATCTATATAAATACATCGTCCAGCATAACATAATTTGGCTGTCAGTAAAATTTTCTCAAGTGCTAACATTTGCAGCAATTCGCATTTTGATGTCTACATGCCACTGGGATAGTGCTCATACCGAAACTGGAGTTCTTTTTTTTTTTCGTACATTCAGAGTTAAAAAAACTAAATAAAATAAAATTTCATATAGAAAAACCTCCGATTAAATTTGTTTTTTTCATATTCTTGTGTTTTCACGTGAACTATCACGTGTGAAAAAACAACGAAGGCTAACCAATTTGTTTTGTTTACATTTTGTACCTAAACTTGAATCAATTATATGTCATCATCTTCGTCTAGAGATTTGGCTCTAGAACAGGAGTACAATAGCTTGGTTGAAATTAATAAGAGTTTAATTAACGTGATAAGCTCAATCAATAAGGTTGGTGAAGATATTTCACAATTCAATACTTCGAGTAACAACACAATTATTTTGATAGACAAATGGTTAAAGATATTTAAAGATTCTAGTTCAACAAAAGAGATGCTAAATGACCCTCTATTTATTCCAGGAGATGAAGAAGAAGACCAACTTAATAAGGAAAATATCGAGATACGGAATTTGGAAAATAAATTGAATCAAATCAATAATGAAAACCAAAAATTAAATGAACAGTTACAAGATCAGGTGAACAAGAATGAGTTGAATAAGTACAAAGCTAGAGAAAGAAAGAGAAGATTGGGATTGTGACTTCAATGAGGTCTCTAGTATGAATTTGTTTTTGAAAGAAATGAAATTTGACTACAATTGAAATACTTGGAGCCTTGTTTTTGTTACATGTAAAGTAGTAGTCTAGGGTTGTAAATAATGAATGAATGAACGGTTATTTTGTAATGTATGCTCAAAGTTTTGAGCCATCGCGTCTTTAAATTCCGTCCTTTACGTGATACAATATCGGTTGTAACTATCTGAGAAAAAAAAATTGTGCCTATACAAAAAATTTTCAGAATTTGATACTTGAAAATTGATAATGGTCCAACTGTTGCCTATGACTGAGCGAATATTTGGTTATATTTGCTTAGTATGGTATCTAGTCATATTACTAGTCGCTTATATGGGATTTTTTGAAATTCTTTTCAAATTTCGGAGAAAAAGACTACTTAAATCCAAAGTAATAGCAAGTGATGAGGACCTCGAGGGTGTCACGATAATACGTCCCTTGAAAGGAATTGATTCCGAATTGCGATCGTGTTTGGAATCTTCATTTTGTCAAAATTATCCAAGAGACAAGGTTCAAATCTTATTTTGTATTGATGATCCTCACGATGAGTCAATACCCATCATAAAAAAGTTGATCAAGAAGTATCCAACAGTAGATCTGGAAATATTAATAAGTTCAAACTATTCACATACTACAAAAATTAGCGATGAGCATTTTGGTCCAAATCCAAAAGTCAATAATTTATCGAAAGGAATATTGAATGCCAAGTACGACATTTTGTGGATTATGGATTCGAATGTGTGGGCTAGTTCAAATGTATTAAGAAATTCCGTCAACACTTTGAACGGAAACTTAAACAACGGAAGAGAAGTGAGCAATAAAAGGCCAGTTAAGTTGGTCCATCATGTGCCGTTAGCTTTGGGCATTGAGTATGACATGGATGCCAATGATGACCTAGAAGACTTAGAAAACAATTTAACCCCAATTCAATCCAATGAGTCCGATTTGAAGTTGACAAATAGAAAAGCAGCTGTTACTAAGTCATCTAAGTCAAATACTTTGGATAGAACAAAGCAACCTTTGCTCAAAAAAATAGGTTCCAAATTAGATGAGATGTTTCTACATACATCGCACTCAAAGTTCTACGTTTCGTTGAACAACTTGTCAATTGCACCATGTGTGAATGGTAAATCGAATATTTATAGAAAATCGGTTCTTGATAAGTCGGTGTCCGAAATTCCACATAAGAATTCCAATTTTTTCAAAGACGCAAAAGTGAAGAATGATGCCAAATACTATTCATCCCTAGGTTTTGGGCACTCGATGAAATTTTTTGCAAGATACATTGGTGAAGATAATATGATTGGTATAGCAATCTGGGAAAACTGCAACGGTAGAACCGGGTTAACAACTGATGTTGTGATACAACCACTCAATGGATTAGACAATAACACCCTAAAAGATTATGTAAATAGAAGGGTTCGATGGTTGAGGGTAAGGAAATACATGGTTCTACTTGCCACGCTAATTGAGCCAACAACTGAATCAATCATTTGTGGGCTATATGGAACCGTGGGAATCTCAATAGTATTCTTCAATAGATTTTTTACTGGTTGGATATTTATAGTGCATATGTTGATTTGGATTGTTACTGATTTTGTACAATATGACACATTGATAAATAATGTCAAAGACAATAGTGGAAACTCGGAAGAAGATAAAATGTTTTATTCGCCAAAATGGTTAAACCAAATCAAAAGAATAGATTCTGTAAATAAATTGTTCAGGTGGGTGATGATATGGGTAATTAGAGAAATATTAGCATTACCTATTTGGATAATCGCCATGCTTGGCCATGAAATAGACTGGAGAGGCAGCCCGTTTAAAATCAAGAAAGATTTGACAGCCGAAGAATTGTAACATTATACAAACCATGTAGAATAGTTGAAATTTGTCACGTGATCTGATTTTGTCTGCAACACGTCTCGTTTCAAAATAGAATTTCCAAATCTAAAATTCAAGCTGAAATTTTGTGGCTAGATTTAATGAATTGTTGATTATTGGTACTGCAACAATCATTCGACTTAATTTCAGTCATTATACAATATAAATATAGTCAGCGTAATCAAATACCAACTCTTATTTTATTTTATTTTTATTTTTTTGTCATCACCACGTTGGAAAAGTTTGGCATCAATAGATCACCAGAGTTAATTTTTCGTTCGATTTGAATTACAAAAAAAAAAATGAGACATTGAGATATTGACCGAAAGCATAATGTTACAGTAGTCTATTCATTACATAGGAAAGAAAACCCTTTCTTTCATATCTCTCTCACACTACCCAAAAAAATATAATCTTCCAGATTATACAAGTCAGCTACACTAGCTCCAAAGAGCCGTACAGTATGTAAATACAAGCCATGTAATAAATAAACAGCTTATCGTGTGTAATTGGAAAATTGATTTCTCCAACATTAAGTACAGTAAACTAAGAAAATCAAAAAATGAAAAACAACAAAAAAAATAAAAAAAATAAAAATAAAATAAAATAAAATAAAAAAAAAAAAAAAATTAAAAAATAAAAATAAATTTAAAGTTTAGTTTCTCTGATCGCATTAAATTTGTCTCCCCTTTATTATCAACCAACTTTCATTAAAATCTGCATTTCAGTATAATTAACGTGTATAAGTTCGTACCAACTAGTATATTTGATAACACGTTGCTTTCAAATCATCTTTCAACTCGTTACGTTCATTTAATTCCATCATTCATTTATGTCAGAAGTATTATCGCCGGTACCCACGTCCAACTTCAACCAACAAAGAGAAATATGCAAAAAATGCAATCAATTGATAAGTGAAGGACATGCTTATGAATTAGGTGAAGATAGATGGCACATAAACTGTTTTAATTGTTCCAAATGTCAGACTTCGTTGGGTTGTAATTCCAACTTTTTGGTTCTTGGTAACGGCAATTTGATTTGTTCAAACTGTTCATACAATTGTAAACAATGTAATAGAAAAATCGACGATTTGGCCATTTTGACAGGCGATCAGGCGTACTGCTCAAATTGTTTCAAGTGCAGAAGTTGTAAGAATAAGATTGAAGATTTAAGATACGCAAGAACTTCAAAAGGTTTATTTTGTATGGATTGTCATGAGAAGTTGATTGCCAAAAAGAAGAAATACGATGCAAAGAAAAAGCATTTGCAAATGGCACAACAAAAACAACAACCAATCGATAAGGACAAAGAAAAAATGAAAGATAATAACAATAATGAAAAAGTAATGTTATCGGCTAATAGTTCAAGAAATAGTTTGATTCAGTCATACTTGCATGGTAATTCGGCTTCCACAGTGTATACTGGTCATCATAATAGTTCATCAACTTCAGTCAATTCAAAAAATAAATCTCTACCACCGCCACCGCCGCCCCCACCACCAGCTTCACAGCCATCACAATTGTCACAACCAACACAATCTACACAACCACATATTTTGGAGTCTTACAACGAATACAATTCTGATTCCAATGTTGCTCACAATCGTAGCAGTAGTACTCAGGACAATGATTTTTCAATTGAAGAAGTTCAAAATAGTTCTTCTGAATCTGATTCCGATGAAAATGAGACGTTGATAAACGGAACTTCGTTAAGAAGAAATCGATTGTCACCCGTAAGTCAAGTATCAACGCCTGTTTTTGACCAAACTAGTTTGAATGATAGAACAAACGATAGAACAATTCATCTTGATATTATAAACACGCCGTCCTCAACTGACTCTGTCGAGAATCAATTAAGACCAGCTCCAAACCTAACTTCGAGAGGTGATGGAAACAATAGTACTAATCTGCTCAGAAGAAGCTATCACCATGATACAGGTAAGAATTTATTGATACTATCACCAAATCAATACCACGACAATGAATTTCATGCAGCCAGATCTCCAGTTATCAATCAATCAGAAGCCACCAAGCACGAGAGACTGAATTACTATGAAGATAAGCCTAAGTCGGCTGCATCATCGCCATTTGCAAAAGCAAACAGGCAAGCTAGAGTAGTTGAAACAAACGATGAAATTCCAACTGATGAGTTGGACGATGAAATTATTGATCAATTTAATACCCCAAAAAAGCAGAGTTCCAACAATTCCGGGATTTCGTTATCTTCACCGCCGCCAAAACTACCATTACCTAGTACTCCTATTAGAAAGAAGTTTGATGAATCTGTACAAAAAGGTTTAGGCTTAGAGAATGTGGATCTAGATATCAAAAAAGATTCAAATAGAGTGATTGGAAATAATACACCAACGGTGACGAACCTTGAAGAACCAACCTCACAGCATTCAACTCCTCAGCAGCAGCAGCAGCAGCAACAACAACAACAACAACAACAACAACAACAACAACAACAACAGCAACAACAATTTCAAATGTCAAGGACTGCATCTATAATCCGTGGTTTAAAACATAAACGCTCTACATCTGGAGGGAATCCGTCTAAATTTGGATTTTTCAAAAATAAGGACGAACAAAGAGGACATTCAAGAAATGTTTCAGATGGTTCGGTTACCGGATATAGTTCGCATAGCGGTAGTGGAATTAGTAGTTTGGTAACACCGCCTTTGAATGGTTCCACCAGTACTAAGTTCTATGATGGACATACAAGATCGACATCAGATTCAACTATGATGCTCATGGATGACGATCCTTATGATATGAGACAAATCAAGTACGAAATTCAACAAATGGGTAGCAATAAGATCTTACTAGACACGGAATTGAAAAAATTGAAAAACGACAAGCATAAGTTAACCGAAAATTTGAAAAATTTACAATCATTAATAACGTCTGAGTCGATAGTATATGATAACTTGATAAATGAAATCAAAGAGTTGACGTCTCAAAAGGAAAAATTGACGATAGAGAACAAGGAGTTGCTTGAACAGAATAAGATTTTGAGCAATAAGTCAAGGTCAGTCAATGAACTTGACAATGTTCCAAGAAGAAGGTCGATTTCTCCCGTGAAAGAAGACAAGTCGCAGTACCCACCACAACCACCACAGAATGCGCTACAACAACAGCAGCAGCATCAGCAGCTGCAGTTGCATCAAACACCTGTAATTACAGTGGAGGATGAGCAAACGCAGAAAGCGACTAGGTTGAAATTTTGGCGAAGACCTAAGATTGGCACTCCACAAGTTGTGCCAATTGAGTCATCTCTGTATCAACCACAGACACAACAGCAAAAATTACCAAACAGTGTCTCTTCCCAAGGTTTGAGAGTCAATGCTCCACAATCAAATGGAAACAAGTTTACCAAGTCTGTTTCTTCCAATATTTTAGATTCTTTTTTACATAACGATACGTTGTTCAATTCAAGCATTCAAAAACGCGCGGATTATGAAGGTAATTCTATGCCGTTTTTAATAACAAGATGTATACTAGAAGTTGAAAAACGAGGATTAGACATTGAAGGCATATACAGAATTTCGGGGGGAAATTCTGCAATTGTAAGTATCGAAAATGTTTTTACAAATTTGCCAACTGAGCCTAATGACAAGCAATTGAGTAACTTGGATGAATTATTGCAATGTGATATACATGCTATCACCTCAGCTTTGAAAAGATATTTGAGAAAATTGCCTGAGCCCGTGATTCCATATTCGTTGTATGATGACTATATTAGAATTGCGCATATTCAGCCACCGGTTCAAAGGGTGCCTGAATTGATCAAATTGATACAAAAATTACCGAACGCAAACCAAAAGGTACTACAAGCATTATGCAAACATTTGAACAAAATAAATTCATTGAATCATTTGAACAAGATGAATTTTAAAAACTTATCGGTTGTTTTCGCTCCTACCTTGGCCAGAGACCAGAATGGAGAGAGAGAAATGGTTGATATGGGGTATAGAAACGATACAACTGAGACATTAATGACTGAGTCTACCAGTATATTTAAATAGAAGACAATAATACGTTTTACCTATGTACAAGAAATACCCGATTTCCTAACTCTATTTACACCTCCGTGCATACTATGCGTTACTTTGATCTAATGAATATCCTTGATCTGAGGATTTGAATACATCTCATACCTTTTATAACCGGTTCTGATCAAATGTTCAATTGTGTTAAATTGAATTTTAGGTATACTCTTGTATTTGCTGAACTCATCATTGATGAAAAGTCTCCAATGATTCCGAGTTGCAACAGGTTTTGTTTTGACACATCTTATACTCAATCTATATAGTTTTAGAACTTCCCTTTGTAAACCAGATAACTTTGCCATAATATTAATTTGAAATCATGTATTCTGGAGCAAAAAAAAAATAAAATAAAAAAAATTAAAAATATTAGTGTCAGCTTTTTTTAAGTCGCGACAATAAATCAAAATAAGAGACAAGAAAAACAAGACATAAAAAAAAATCAAAGTCGGTCATTGCAAAGTAAAAAAAAAAAAAAAAAAACAAAGCCCGACTCATGACTATTGTGAATATCAAAAATTAAAATTATACATTTATATTATTACATAACTTATTTCAAGTTAGTGAAATCAACTTCACCTTCTCTATGACCATCACATTCTGAGTTTATACCACAAGTACAAGATCCCTTCAACCTCTTTCCGCATGCGCAAGATTCACTTTCAACCGGCACTATATTCTCAGTTTCAGCCTTTGAACAGTTACAATGCAATGCTGGTTGTTTACCACATGAACAAGTAGATTTCGAAGCACAAACACAAACATTAGCTGAACAAACCATTTTATTTATAAATCTGGAAATATAAAAATTAATTAAAGTCTACTGAAAAAGAAGTAGGAATCACCGCTGAAGATTAGCTACTATTTATATATAGTTTGTAGAGACGTGCTATAATCTTATTTCTTTTTTCTTTTTCTCTAAAATCTGATGTTGCAAACTGAATTTTATTTTCTATGCATATTTCCCAGCCAATCAAATCGCTCTTAAAATAAGCATGCATAATTAATATTTAGTTAATCTACATAAGGTAATTGACTTACTCAGATTACAAATATTGTTGCAAATTTGGCAACCAAAATAAAACTGTTGTTTATTAGGAAAGACTTTGCTCTCAAAAGAAAATTTACATTGATTTAATTATGTCATATTTTGCTGGCTAATGGGTCCGCAAATTCTTATTCTACTATATATTGGAGAGCCTTTTCCAGCTTTCTTTTAGAGGACCCAATTCTGCCGTTAAATTCTCAGTTGAATCTTTTTCTTTCTCTGTTTCTTTTTCTGTTTCGCCTTTATCAGTAGCATCTTTAACAATTTCTTCGTTTACAATTTCATTCTCGGTAGTACTATCTGGTGGTTTCAATTGATTCTTCAAACTCATTATTGCTTCGCCAAATTTGGATCTCGAATGATTAGAATTGTCGGCTGAAAATGTCCCCAAGTTTGGAGACTTGATATGGTCGATGAATACATTATCTTCTGACCTTCTCTTTCTCTTGTTGATGTTTGGTGATTGAGAAAAAGTTCTTAAATGTGGTTCTTCTAGCGATAGACTTTCATCTGGTTTGTCACTTAGCTGGGGTGGGTCAGGGATCTTATCATCGTTCTCACTTTCATGCACTGATGACCCACCACCGCTTCGCCTGGTATATTTAGGTGTGTCGGGAAATCTCTTCAATTCAAATTCTTTATTCATGCGTTTATTGGGTGACGAAAACGTCGAGGCTCTAGAGTTCTCGGTACCGATTTCCGACTTTAACACTGGGGGTTCAGGAAATGTAGGCGAAGAGTCCAAAATATTCTGAATTAAAGCCGATCTTCTCGTTGACATTGGAGTTCTTTGCTCCTGTTGTTGTTGTTGTTGTTGCTGCTGCTGCTGCTTCTGTGGTTTCTTTGGTGAAATTGATAATTTGTGATATCTATCTAGAGATTGTCTTATGGTATGAACTTTCATTGGAGATGACTTCACATTTGATGATGTCTGTAAATCTTTACCCGATTTTTGAGGAGTTGACGAAACCTTGTTTTTGTTTTCTTGCTCAGTAGACCATGTTGGTGTATCTTCATCTGGTTTTAGTAAAGGTTTCTTAAAGTCAAACTTTTGCTTGTCAAACGGGTCTCCCTCGTTGTTTTCATATAGTAGATTGTTCTTAATTTCATTGTTAATGGGATCTTCATATGTATTTAACTCTATATTTGCTGACTGTTCAAAAAAGTGTTTCCAGAAGCCCCCATTTTCCCATACATTATTGCTTTCCACAGCATATTCCTGAATTATTGGTTTTATTTTATCGTTGATTATGGAGTTCGCTTTTGAAATGTTTTTATCCAATTCCTGCAAAACTAAGGTTGTGTCCTGATCTAGTTGATCTAGTATTTGTCTTGCAGCATCGTACTCTTCTTTGTTCGAAGGATTGTTTGATTTTCTTCTACTTGACAGTGATGCTATTGAATACCGTTTCATCTTATATTGTTTTGATTTAGTTAAAAACACGACACGAACTAGGTTTGGTAGGATCGCACAAAAAAAAAAAAAAAAAGAATAAAAAAAGAAGTTTACTGAGAGTTTTCAGAGGAATGGGTAACATCATGTCGGTTTCTTTTGCACCAGAATGTACACCAGCCAAGAATGCTTATGATGATTGTTTCAACAAGTGGTACACTGAAAAGTTTTTAAAAGGCAAATCAATCGAAAACGAATGTACAGAATTTTGGGATACGTACATAACTTGTATAAATGCCAATTTGGCTAGAGAAGGAATCAAACCAATGTTAGATAAAGCTAGAGAAGATGAACCATTCAGTCATGACGAAATTAAGCAAAATTTAGAGGATCAAAAAAAGTAATCAGTTATTGTATAGAGACAGTTTGTAAATAGAAAATATAAGAAAAAAAAAATTTGTAAAAATGGAAAAAACAAAGTAAAGAAAATTGAATCAATAGAATGTTAGTAGAGGAAGTACCCAAAGCTACAAATGCAAATAGCTCGACGGTTTACTTTAGCTCCTCAATAAATCTTACAGCAAGACTGATCAAAAAGCAAGATGGGGAACCTAATAAGAAAAGCCGAGCCAAAGTTAATTATAATTTGACGTCTTTAATGAATGCTCAAACTAACGTGAATCAAAACGAAACTAATACAAGTGGTCCATTGAAATCAGCTCAGCAAATACAATTAGAGCGAATAGTTTCGAAGCGAATGACTGAGTTGGATGCAACTACTAAATCATTTGAATTGCCCAAGAATTTTCTTTATACTAGTATTCATTCGTCGGGTGATAAGAAACAATCTCAAAAATCTAGGCTTGGTAATACCCCAACTACTAAAAAAATACTTGCAGCTCGAAGAAATTTAAATCTGTACTTTGAAGAAGAAAGAAACTTAATGTCAATAAACACCATATTAGGATTGAATTATCAATTTGTTGATTTTAGTGACATTGCCAAACAGACTAAAAAAAGAAAGTTAGAAAGAATAAGACCAAAGTTAAGACTTTGCTGTATTTGTGGCTCAAAGTCAAACTATTCAAGATGTTCCTTGTGTGGGTTATTTTATTGCAGTGTTAAATGTAATAATTTACATCAAGAACTGAGATGTACATAACAAAATTTCATTATATTTATTGATTATAATTTATTTAAAAACCGTCTAAATGAGATTTTTGGTTTTGTTTTTACTTGCATGTTGTTGTGGTGAAAAAGTTTCTGATTACTTGAAATTGGTTCAATTTGCAAACTTGGCTACTGTGTCCTATTGTGTGACCAAAAATTTAAAATTAGGACTATTAGGTGATCCAGAAACAAATTGTTCAATTCAAGCATGTAACAATGATTTCTTGAAGCATGTTGAAATAATAAAAATTTTTGATTTTAATCAATTGAACGAAGTCGGTACAGGATATTACGCCATTGACCATAAACGAGAGACTATTATACTAGTTTTCCGTGGCTCTGCATCGACAAGAGATTGGGCAACCAATGTAAATTTTACTCCGACTGCCTACACCCCAATTGTTTACGATAAAAAGTTTGAGTCTGCAAATCCCTCGATTGATTTCAAATGTGAAAATTGTCGAGTGCACCAAGGATTTTACATGTTTTTAAAAGATAATTCTGGTGCTATAATTCAAGCAGGCATAGAACTAAAGATGCAATTTAAAAAGTATCAATTTTTGATCATTGGTCACTCCTTAGGTGCTGCACTTACTGTCATGAGTGGTATTGAATTTCAGTTATTAGGATACGATCCTTTGGTGGTGACATTTGGTGGACCTAGAGTTGGCAACCAAGCATTTTGTGAATTTGCAGATGATTTATTTAATACTGATGAGCTTTCAAAACAAATTTTTAAAGAAGAAGATTTCAATAGTGGTTTAATTCGAGTAGTGCATAAACGTGACCCAATACCATATTTACCACCCATGTTTTCTCATGCTGGGTTTGAGTACTACATTAAAAAAAGAAAGTTGCCCCATCGGGAAAAAGATCTAATCCGCAAAGGTAATACAGAGTATGAACTCCAAGCACAGTGTTTTAATTTGGGTTTAGGTTTAAAACCTTCGACCCTTTGGCCCAACAGATTAGGGAAGTATGAGCATACCCACTATTTCCGAAAGATTACAAGTTGCAAGAATTGAATTGAATTGTATATGTTATTATTTACAAATTTCCAACATGTCATTCTTATCGCAAACTTTGAATCTGCTTTTGCCTAACTTCCCTCCTTTATCAAGTTCATATTTGTTTAATTTTAGCCACTGGTTCCAGGAAACTGATTTGGAAATGTCTATATCGTTATTCTTTGTGTGAATATACCTACCATTTGCAATATCCTCCAAAATTTTATCTGCAGTGTCAAATGAGTCCATCATTGTAGTTGCTATGACTCCTTTAGGACCGTTTTTAATCCAACCTGATGTATACCAACCTACTTTTATAATAGCGTTGTGCTCGTCCCTACCTTTTGATTCTATCGATAGCAAACGACCTTGTTTGTTATGTAGTTTGTTATTTTCAAACCAAATGCCTAGTTTATCTAACCCTTCAATTGGTGAGCCCTGATAACCTATGGACAAAATGACCAATTCGTTATCTTCAGTTGTATATTCGTTTGTTGATACCACTCTCCCAGGCTGTAAAGGATCGTTTAATAATTTATTCTTTACAAACTTTGTTTTTGAAACTTTTCCTCCATTCCCAATAAACTCTACCGGGCTTCTCAAGTACTGTAACTCCCAGGTTCTTTTCCCTTCCTTCTTTATATTATTATATTTTTCAATGATTGATATTCTTCTTTTATCAACTCTACCCAATTTTGACTTATCAATACCTTCTAAAATGTCATTCTCTAACGGTAAAAACTTTACATTTTCCAATTCGAATAACTCCCTTATTTCTTTATTTGTGAAAGCTGATTCCAATATACCTCTTCTTGCGACAATTCTCACATGTTCAACCGTACTCTTATTTAGTAGATCTTGAGCCTCAGTTGATATATCAGTAGTTTTCCAATGCTCCTTCGATCCTAATAGCACTCTTGCCACATCTAATGCTACATTACCATTGCCTACAATCGTAACATTCTTGACTCGATCCAATGGCGGTGGTACAAACTTATTACCAGCTTGGTAATAATCAGGATGCCCATTATACCAATTGACAAATTTTCTAGCCGGAATGACACCTTCTAGATTGGAACCAGGGATATCCAATTTGTTATCACTTGATGTGCATCCGTAAGCTAGTACAATCGAATTATAATTCTGTTGCAATTGCTCCAATGTGATATCGTTACCAACTTCGCAATTACCAATGAACCTGACATTTGCCTTGTTACTGTCTATCAAATCAGTTAAATACTCCTCACAATTTTTGACTTCCGGGTGATCAGGCGCTACTCCATATCTACTCAAGCCAAATGGTGTTGGTAGTTTTTCAAAGAAATCTATTTTCAAATTGACATCTGGTGGAGATTTACTAATTAAATGGTGTGCTGTATAAAACCCTCCAGGTCCGGAACCCACTATGGCTATTTTGAAGTTGCTAAATAAAAAAGATGATGTTGATAGCCTTCGTTGGAACATATAGCACCGGTGTGTTGTCTATCTTAATTTCAATTTTTAACCATTTAATTTCGGATCGCAATAGTTCATAAAAGTACTAAGAAGAAAGAAAAAAAAAAAAAAAAAAAAAAAAAAAAAAAAAAAAAAAAAAAAAAAAATCTCCCAGACAGGGAATTGAACCCTGGTCTACCATGCGACAAACGGTAATTCTAGCCACTAAACTATCTGGGACTTTTTTTTTTTTTTTTTGAAATTTATATCAACTCGTTAAAAAAATAAAAAAAAAAGGCTTAGTAGGGTTTTTTGGGGCGAGTAGGGTTGGTTCAAATGGTGGTTCATGGATGGTTGCTGGTTTAAAAGGACGGAGAATCAGCCGGATGAATCCAAAGGAGTCTCGTCGCGTGCTAGCACGACCCATTAAGGGGTTTTTGCTTTACTTTGCTGGATAAAATACCATAAATGCTTAGCTATCAAAAGCCTTAGATAGCCTATATATGTTCGAAATTAGAGTTCTAGTTATCAATATATATTGAATTTCCGAAAAAAAAAAAAAAATTAGCTATCAAATGCCTTAGATAGCCTATGTATGTGATCAATAATTTACTTGTCGCGACCAAAAACATCGGAAAAGCATCAACTTCGAACGTCAAAAATACAATTAATCATTAGATTAATTTTTCTAGAAAATCCCCATTTACATATACTCAACATTCAAAAGATACGATTAAACAATTTGGAACAACTTAATTTACCCAAAAGGGAATTACTTCGCAATAACATCAAATTACTGATGAACCATTTTTCAGATTTAACAGCAATAGCATTTTCAGACAATTATAATATTTTTAAAGTTCATGAACACTCTTATCAGAATTTGGTTAATTTTGAAAACAGGGTAAACGTTGTGACTATCAAATTTAGCTCCAATCAATCGGAGTTGTTGATCATTAATTTATTTTGAATACCTACTCAACAGCTGATCAAATCATAATATTGGGGAGGATTGATGATTTATTGAGAATTATCAATACAAGTAATGTACTTATTTTGGGTGATTTTAATTTTGTTTCTAATGCCATATTAGATTCTATCCCTCCTATTGAACGTTTATCTAAGCAACAGCGCCAAGTGGTGGAATGCATGGATGATTTCATCCTAAAACGAGATTTGGTTGATTCCTTTAGATATTTTTACCCTTTCAAAAGGGAATATACCAATTTAGGAAGGTCCAATCGCCGTTTGGATAGAATATATTTTACAGCCAACCAAAAAGATCAAATCAAAAGTTATTTTGATTTGCAGGAATCAAATTTACTTTCAACACACAAAGCGATAGTTATTCAAATTCAGATTGACTCCGAAATAAAACTTAAAATTGGTCAACCGCCATTACGTATACCAGATTTTTTTATGAAAGATACTCAATTACTTGATTACATAAACCATGCCCACAATCATCATATTTCCCCATTTCAAAATCTAGATCTGGCAGTATTTCAACTTCGTGAAAAGGTAACTCAAGTCTGTGAATTATACAAAATTCAATAATTCTCAAAACAGTACAAAAAAAAAAAAATTAAAAATACCACCATCTAATAATGATAAATTAAAATCAAATATACTACTAGAAGATATTTTGATTCGAATTTCATCACTGATCCAAATATTCACTTCTTAATATCATGATATAGGTGGAAATTATAAATTTGTTTTTGATCACAAATTAGACACCATTTCAATCTATTCAAACCGACATGCAACAACGAGAAGTACAATGAAAGTCAAAAAATTGGTCGTTAAAATTGGTAAATGTATTCGGAACAATCAGACCAACCACACAATCATATAACTAATCGAAGACTCGGATTCTACATATCTCAAACACATAGGCCACAAGTTCAATTTCAGCACCACTATGAATCATATCCAACATCACATATAGGAATAGAACTTCACTTATCCACTAACCCACACTCAACAATAGCAGCAAAATGATTTATATGGGATTCAAAATTTAATGGATTAATAAATCAAACAATCATCAATAAAACTACTCGACCCACCATAGATAATTTTTTAATACAATTAAAATTTCATGGCAAAAATTTGTATCATATAATCAAACAGCTTCATCAAAAATCACCATTATACCCAACCCCAAATAACTCATATTCTTTATCTCCAGTATACACAACCCTACAACATGAATTTTAATACCCAAACTCAATTAAGCCATATCACATCTCAAGACTCACAACATACTGCAATAACAATAACCAACATAATCAAAATAGCGCAAGATTATTATACAACACAATATCAAAAACCATCAAACACTTCAACTTCAAGTGAAATTGAAGACTATTCAAAATATTAATACAATGAAATCAAACACAACAGTATGATTCAAATAAACCAATACAAGAACTGGTGGGTATCAAGCATTACATAAAATGCCACCAAATACGTCACCGGCTCTAGATGGACTAACCACATCCTTTAACAATGAAAATTGGCCGTGTTTATCAAAATTTTTAACAAGTTCAATGAATACAATATTCAACAAAGTTCAACTACCAAATCAAATGTCGGATATTAATTGAAAACCAAACAAATCTAATCAAAACCGATTTCAAGATTTCAGACCCATCTGATTAAGGAACATACTCACAAGTATACTTTCATCCATCATTAACGTGAGATTCAAAAAGTATCACAACAAATTTATTAAACCACTTCAAAGAAGATTTCTTAATGACCGACATATTGATGAAAATTTATTTGAATTCCATTACATAGTAAAAATAATGAAAGAAAATAATCAACATCATACAAATACTTTGAAAATGATCATGTTAGACCTTGAAAAGGCCTTTGATCGAATGAACCACCATTTCATTAAAAAACTCCTATTAAAATTAAATTTGGGCTTCAAATTTACGAGATTGGTAATATTATTGATACAAGACATAAAAGACAAATTACATATCAATAATCATTATTCATCACAAATAAATTTGAATTTAGGCATACGACAAGGATTGGGTTTCAGTCCTGTACTATTAAATCTCATGCTCATGCCCAAACCTTCTTTTTTCTTTAATATATGTCATACTCGATTTAAATGCCCTCACTGCAACAATTAATTATTTGAATCCATACATCAAGTTGACTGAATAACAAACTTATTAACGGATTCTTGAAATTTAAACTTGCTCCCGTGAGCTTTGTGAAGGTCTCCTTGGTAACTCATTATTCGCGCGCGATTGCAAGTAAATCTCCGAATGCACCAATTTCTTGACCTTTATCAGCCGCCTCTAATATATTACTAATCTTCTTGATCTGGAAAATACTCTGATATAAAAAGTGCCAATGAATATACCAATGAAGAATGTAGCATCATTAGTGGTAGTGGTTCATTTACTACAATTTTTTACGATATTGAATATATTCATGATTTTGAACCATATTTTGATTCAGCATGTGGACCTGACCCAATCAAGAATTTAAATTTCAGGAAAAGGTATCATAAAAATAGACTGGAACAGCCGTGATTCAAAAAAGGGCCTTTTGCACGTTTGTGGGTAACAACAATTCTGTTACAACGTCGAGTAATAGAACTTCATCACGAACACATTACGACACTTCATCCTGGCATTCAGCCAACGTTTATGCAAATTGATCGTTCTTACTATTGGCAAAATTTGCATTCTGCTACCAAAAAATACGTTCGCAATTGTTCGGTTTGTCAAACAGTGAAACCGTCAAATCAATTGGGTTATGGATTGCTTCAACCATTACCCATTCCGGCAGAAAGATGGGCATCGGTTACATTAGATTTCATCAGTGGGTTTCCACCAGTAGACGGCTTTGATCAAATTATGGTTGTGGTAGATCGGTTTACTAAATGAGCTCATTTTATCCCGTGTGCAAAAGACTCAACTGATCCATCAAATCCCTTGAAGTATAGCAAACCATCTTTTAACACAAATTTCTTGATTCGATGCTTCAAATGCTTCGGAACTGACAATCTATCCCAAGATTCCAAGACGATGAGGTCAGTATTAGGGTTTTTCAGTTATTTCCATGCTTATATTCCTAACTTTTCAAAGAGTGGTCCATTATATGAATTTGCTAATAATAAATGTTCATTTACTCAAGCTCACCAAATGTGTTTTGATAAAATCAAAGAATTAAGGTCGAATTTTGAGTGTGGTATAACAATCTGCTTGGTAATCTTGTAGTTCAAACCTGCGATTGAACTTCCCACAGCATAACCAACACGATATAATGTGTACAAAGCAGAAAGGATAATAGCGATACGTTCGTGGGTCATTTTCTTGGAAGCAACAGCACTTGTAGTAATTGGATATGTAAAGAAACCAGTACCAACTCCCATAAAACACTTGATAAATTTCAGTAGCCCGTTCATCTTAAGTATACGACTCTTTCACTTTTGATACAAACTCTGAGCCTAAATTCTCATTTAAAAGTGATATTTTAGTGTTACCTACCAATAAATCTATCTTGTCCTCTTCATCTACTTCCATCTGTGAGTCGTATGTTTCTTTCAACGATGATTTGTTAGTTATGCCTTTGACGTATTGAATATCATGATCAAATTGTGATAATAAATCTAACCATTGTGTGCCAATTTTGCTGTTGGTGGATGTTTTGAATCAAGAAGATACTTCAACAGTTGATGATCAGTTTTGATGACAATCGGGTGCCCTAGCAAAAAATACTTGTGTCTGTCAAGAACTTTAACAATCGCCAGAAGTTCTTTTTCACGAACGCTATAATTCAACTCATGCTTAGACAATGATTTCGAATAGAAAGCCACTGTTCCCACTTTCTTACCTTCTGTTGTATAACGTTCAATAATTGCACGACCCTTGGTATTGCGTGGGTTGGGACAACTTCGGTTGGCTCATCCACTGGTTTCTGAAGCTTTTGAAAAACTCAAGAATTTACTTTTGACTTCCATCCAGTTAGTGGCTTCGGTGCAAGCTTCTCGTCTTCTGCACCATAATGACATTCATAAACGTTATGAATGACCCTTTGAACACTCGTTATTGCTCTTTATAACAAATAATAAAAGTACTTGTTTTTTAGTCTCTATCAGCCGCCGCTAAGATATTACTAATCTTCTTGACCCGCAAATTACTCCAAGACATAAAGTACCCAATTTGAATAACTGGTTCAGGAGTAATTCAAAAAAAGGCCGTAGCGTTTTTCTCGCATCCTGACCGCAACAGTTAACCAGTTAAATCCTTACTGCACATGTATTTCGCATCCTTGCATCAGGCCGAGTAGTACTTAAATTTTGACAAACTTATTGACACATTGTTGAAGCTTAAAGCAGTGGATACTATAATAAGAACTATGAAGTTTATGGCACGCCCTTCGGGGACTCGTTATGCATTGTCAATTCAAGTGAAATCATCAAAAGTACTCATAGCCTGGTCTTTATCAGACGCCTCTGAGATTTTACTAATCTTCTCGACTTAAAGATTACTCCAATATATGAATTACCCGATTTGAATAACTGGTTCAACTGCAATTCAAAAAAAGGCCGTAGCGTTTTTCTCGCATCCTCACCGCAGCAGTTAATTATTTGAATCCTTACTGCACATGTTTTTTGCATCCTTGCATCAAGTCGAGTAGGCCTTAAATTTTGACAAACTTATTGACACATTAACGAAGATTAAAGTTCAGGGTACAATAACCACACCCGCGAAGTTTATCGCACGCCCTTCAGGCACTCGTTATTCGCCTTTAATAGTAATGAATTCAAAGAATGCACTAAATTATGGTCCGTTACAAGACGCCACTAAGATATTATCAAAGCTCTCATCTTGCAGATTACTCCAATATAAAAAGATCCCCACTTCAATGACTGGTGCTGCTGTAATTCAAAAAAAGGCCGTAGCGTTTTTCTCGCATCCTCACCGCAACAGTAAACCAGTTGAATCCTTACTGCACATATATTGTGCCTCCCTACCGCAACGTATAACAATTCCCAAGGAGTTTATTCGTAGCAGTAGTCTGTTCTTCTGTTACCAAGTATATGATGCTATTGAATTAGTGAATCTTAAGATAACCCTCAACTGACACGTTCATGGCAGCTAACTTTATATAGTTATTCAACTCCGAAAAGATTGTAGCTGTATTGACTCGTATCAGCTCCAGGCTTCACTATCTTTTAAACGGTCTGATTCAGAATTAGTCTGTTTGAAGCATCGTATAGTGAAATTGGTGTAGTGTAGTGGTTGTAATTTAGTAGTGGCCAAAGTGGAAAAGTGCACGGTATTTATACATCCCCTTTTTTTTTACTGTGGATCCTATTGGCTGGATCAGTTTATATTGCCATGAGCTTGAAATTATGTACCTGTTCAAGATTTGTCTAGGATAAATGTAATGCTAATTGCTTGACGAAGAAAAAGAACTCTTTTTATTTTGAAATAGTAATATATGGAATATATTTTTTGACACAGATGAAATTTGCATATCAAAATTTGCATATCAAAATTCGCAATCAAAATTCGCAATCAAAATTCGCATATCAAAATTCGCATATCAAAATTCGCATATCAAAATTCCAAGCAACATAAACACATGCCTTGTTGTTTTTTTCCTAATCTTACCAACCAATGTTTTTATTAACAATCTATAGCGTTGTTGATTAAAGAGGAACATTGATCCAAAGTATGCAGTCCAATTTTTAAATACGAAACATTAGATTCTGATGATATCGTTGGTTCCTAATTATCGAAGGGCATTTACATTTCAATCTTTAAGCTTGCGTAACCGGAATTACGAATACTTCGACAGAAAAACAACGAGGTTAAGGAGCAGCTTATGCAGCATCAACAAGAGCACTTAAATTTGGGTTGGCAAAAGCTACATCAACCTCAAATCCCAGAGGCTTTGCGCTTCAAGAAATCTCCAAATTTTTAAAACTGAAATTGCACCACCAAAATTAGACTTATGGAGAAACTAAAGTATCAGGCCGTGAATTTGAGCCGTAATTATGAATTCTACCTATAAACCACGTCCATATCTTCAAAATTCAAAAATACGAAATTTTCAAATTGGCTTCATATTTTCGGCGATAGCCGAGATTTCAAATCAATCTCACCACCCCAATTTTGAAGCGACAGAAGAGCCACTAGGTCAATTCGAGTCCTAAAGTCTCAGAGATTATGAAACTACCCAAAATAGCCACTCCGAAAATTTCTCCGTGGTCTCAAAATTTCAAAATTTGTATGGGATTTTGAAAATTACACAAAAATGATTTGATACTCGGGAAAGTATTGTCGGTATTTCACCTGCTAGCTACGAGATAAGGCTCCAGTTTAGGATCCTATTCCAAGTGGCATTGGCGGCGACCTGTAATTTCATTATTTCAGGTTGCTGAAGCGACACAAGCTTCATATTTCATCACTATTAGCATTTTTGACAATTTGAAATTTTTAAAACTGAAGTTACACCACCAAAATTAGACTTATGGAGAAACTAAAGTATCAGGCCGTGAATTTGAGCCGTAATTATGGATTCTACCTATAAACCACATCCATATCTTCAAAATTCAAAAATACGAAATTTTCAAATTGGCTTCATATTTTCGGCGATAGCCGAGATTTCAAATCAATCTCACCACCCCAATTTTGAAGCGACAGATGAGCCACTAGGTCAATTCGAGCCCTGCAGTCTCAGAGATTCTGAAGCTATCATAATCTCAACTCCGAGAATTTCTCCGTGGTCTCAGAATTTCAAAATTTGTATGGGATTTTGAAAATTACACAAAATTACAGGGCCGGGTAAAATTAAACATTGCAACCAAGTTTCGAAAATTTGAAAATTGAAGTTTTGCTATCGAGAGTAGTATCATTAGAATTGTTGGCCCTGAAATGTAGGGTACGACTATCAATTGTGGCTTTAGACCTTGTCAGTATCTTTTAAATTGTGAATGAAGTTTTTGTGAATTTTCAGTCGGAGATGTCCGAATTTTCAAATCGAGCTTACTCACTCAATTTACGCGGTTTCTACGAACCACCCGCTCAATTCGATTTCTACAGCCCTAGAGTCTTGAAAAATACCAAAATACTAAATGGCCAAACTTTTGGTCTCAAAATTCAAAATTTAGTATGGGAAATTGAAAATTACACAAAAGTGAATATATAGTATACAAAATAATGTATGAAAAGATCTCCCACAGTCCGCCTTTAGTCTCTGTAGTAAATATAAATCAAGTCTAATTATGTATTATTAAAGGATTAGAAGAGCTAACTCGTTGTTGTCTCTGTGTAATCCGCTTTTCCAGTTGCCATAGTATTTTAGTGTGCCTAGTATATATAATTTTTCTCTATATTTTTCTCTCTAACACAAGTAAGACTTTCTACAAAGAATTCCCGGAGCCTATTTACAACAAAGTAACTGATAATTATAACTTGATTGAACATATTTTCAACTCAGAACAACTTATTTGTGAATCATCAGCAATAAATTATTATTAATGGCTTGGAAAATTCGAATTTGTGTAAAAGTTGGTAATGCTCCAACTACGCTTTATATCAAGTAGCAATCAATTAAATGAAACAAATTGCATCCAAATTTTAATAGGAATTCATTTCTGACATTCAATAGTCTATATCTCATTCTAAAACCATAAATTTCGATAAAATTGGAGATATCCCAAATTCCTGAAGAGGCTCCTAGACTAAAAAAATTTCAATTCAAGCGCCAGTGGTTTAGTGGTAAAATCCAACGTTGCCATCGTTGGGCCCCGCGTTCGATTCGCGGCTGGCGCATTTATTTTTTGAATTTTTTATTAACTCCTTGAAAAAAATTTTTGAACAAATACCAGACTATGAGTTTGAATGCTAACTGTAATGAATAGTTGTAACTTTTTAGCTATTGTTTATGCATATTAGCTTGGAATATAATTTATATATACAAAGATAACAACGTTGATACAATTTATCAGTTCATCGATTTTTAAAAAAGGTGTGGTTGTCTTTTTTTCTTTTTTGTTTCTTTTTATTAATTATAATTGCATTGTACTTAACCATCGACATAAAAAAATCAATTTGAGGATAAGCAGATATACTGGAAGTTTGTTACTGTAGTTACATAACCCTGTGTTCATCTGTTGTATAGTTTTTTTTGTGAAAGTTTGTGCCATTTGCCAGCGTTATCTTTTCGTTAGAAATTCGCATATATGCAAGCATTGGTGATTAAAAAAGTTGATGAGCATCACAAGTTTGATTGGACCTTTTCGGAATCAAACAATGCTACTTGAATTTATTAATAATAGTAATATAATAATAATAATAATAATTTATTGCAGCGATCAATTTGGGGGTGGTCACATAATAATAATTGATAGCGATCTCTGGCAACTTATTGCCGTTTCAGCAGAAGAAAAAATAAATTGGAACCGTTTCGGGCAGTGAATGATAATATTTATTTTATACGACGTTATCGCGGAATTTGGTATCATGTACCTGATTTGCGGAAATGTTAGCAAAAATAGCCTAACCTAAAACCTGATGAGCACACACACAATTAATTGTGGGGGGATATACACATAGGTGAGTTTGTAAACTAGAAACAACAAATACTATGTTGGTTGAGTACCAGCGATAGCGATGTAATTACCGCACAGATAATGACGACTTGCATAAAAAAGGGATATATAATCTGGCAAATGACGAGGCTGATGGAATGGGAGCAGACAAAGTGTGTGTAATTGAATAGTTTATTTCGGATTTAAAGTCAGCAGCGATCATAAATGATGATGATTGTTCTGAAATGATTGTTGTTTATTGTTTGGCAAACATCATCCAGAATCAATAAAATGTGTATGCACTTTTAAGCCAACGTGGTGGTGGGCGAAAAAAAAAATTGAAAACTTTATACCTTGAAGCAAGTGAAAAAGCGCCATTTTCTACATGAGGAATGTTGAATCGCCATTTTTATACATATACATATGCACTTACATATAGAGATACACACACACACAAATATATATATAGATATAGAACATAAGAGTAGTTGAATAGGTATTGGAGACAATTACAAGAGATTTAGTTGATGTAGTTGAAATTTGACGTGGGAGTACAAAATGGGGACCCAAGTGTCACACGAAGACTATTTTCATGCAAAATCAACCACCTGTCAAACTTTACTAAAATTTAACTCACCTACAAGTAGATAATGGTCGCTGAGTACTAACCGTGAGTGCCTGCTTATTGTACTTTTGTATAACTTCTAAGAGGATAATGACACAAAATAGAAAAAGAACAAAGAGGTGCTTATACTTAATAACAAAGACAGTGGGTTGTTATATACAGGTGATTATTATTAACAAGTGTTTGATAAGATGGGAGATAACCTCTGAAACTAGCAAAAAAAAAAAAATACAATACAATATAAAATACAATACAATACAATACAATACAATATAATACAAGACAATGTAATATAATATGATATTAACAAAATACAATAAAGTACAATAAAATAAGCTATTTAGTCTGCTTTTCACTTTATGAGGCCGAAATAATAGCTTTTTAAGCTTCATTTGTTGATGTTTAGGGGGCAAGAAAAAGGGTGGTTTTCGAAAGCGAGGGATGGTGGTGGCAATTTAGACCTGGTTCGACCTATTTCGGGTGTAGATTATTACCCCACCACCGCTGGACGATTCAGTCTCGTTTAGAGGTATTTGAGGTACACAAAAAAAAACGTTTGATTTACAAAGATCATGGGTAACATAAACTAAAATAAAATAAAACATATTATATAATAATAATAAGCAGGAAAAAAAAGAGGTTGAGATGAATCATCATAATGTAGTAGTGGTAGATGATATTATCAGATGCTATTGGCCTTGAGTCGATTTTTAATTAAAAAGTTGACACATCAAAAGAAGGCTTTGATATTTAATTTGATTAAATTAGTTTTGCAATCGTAAAAACAAGTTGTCGAATTCCATACGTTGCACAAAAATCAATGCAAAGTTGAACAAAAGTTGAATGATTAAAAACTAAACTTTCCTAAATAGGTAATTTTTTGCAACTGAGAAGAAAAATAAAACAACTAAAAAATAAAATAAAACAAAAAAAAAAAAAAAAGCCGAAGGACAGTGGGCAGTGGCAGTACTAATAATAGTATTTGGCGGTGGAGATGGCGGTAGAGATGGTGGTGGTGGTAGCAATGGTGGTGGTGGTGGTGGTGGTATTACTACTACTTTATTTACTGTTTATTAAATCTCCATTTCTTGAGGAGAGAGTAAACGTTTTTTGCATTAAACTTTTGTACTCAAAAAAGAAAATTAGTATACATTTGGATAGTAAAGTCCTATTGGGGCCTAAATCCATGTCTCCACTTTTCACTTGTATCTGAATCCAAGCAACCTCCTTTAGAATAGATGACGTTATTAGACTTTGTTATAACTATACGTTGTTTATAAGTCTTGTTTTGTTTGTCTTGTATATATAATGTGTATTTTTTTTTTGATGGGATAGGAAGTGTGTTGTTCCAAGTTGATATTGTAGATTTTAAAGTGGTGAGAGAGTGTGGGTTTGATTTCTATAGATATTGAATTTCAGATCATGAAAAGAAATTTTCATTAATTCTGGCTCACAGGTAGATCCATCGTCTGTAAAAATTCTGTGATTTGAGATTGATTTGCAATCATTCCATTTTCTCTCTCTTGAAAAATGCAATGAAAAAATGAAACGGGAAAAAAAAAAAAAAAAAAAAAAAAAAAAAAAAAAAAAAAAAAAAAAAAAAAAAAAAAAAAAAAAAAAAAAAAATAAATAAATAAAAAAAAATAAAATGTTTAGTTAGTTAATGAGTTTAGCTGTGTTTGGGTTATTCCTATTATTACTATTCTTATTCCTATTATTACTGCAATCCTACCACCAGATATGCCTATTATTACTATATATCACTAGTAGCACCATTATCCCTATTATTACCACAAACAGCAACATTACACACTACTATAATAGTTTATTTAATACACTCTACCATATATTACCATATACTACCATATACTAGTATATGCTACTGTACACTACCATATTCTAGGATATACCACTATACACTACTATATACTACTATATACTACTACTACATACTACTACTACTACATACTACTGTATCACTGTTTTTTCTGCTGTTGGCATTGTTTTATTTTTTGCCATTGTTGTCATTTTTTATTTTTTTATTTTTTATTTTTTATTTTTTATTTTTTATTTTTTATTTTTTATTTTTTATTTTTTATTTTTTATTTTTATTTTTTTTTTTTTT
>JAJMKJ010000094.1:0-38885 GCA_030569255.1 Insectozyma sakaeoensis | reverse complement strand
TCTGCTAATGCAATATATTCAGCTTCCGTAGTTGATTGAGCAAAACTTGTTTGACGTTTTGAGTTCCAACTAATTGGAGCACCACCAAGTTATAGCCACTGATGATCTTCTATCACTTGCATTGCTTCCCCAATAAGCATCAACAAAAACTTTCAAATTTGTAGTACTCCCAAACTTTAAACCAAAGTTTTTAGCACCTTTTAAATACCTTAAACAATGATTGGCAGCTTTATAGTGTTTGATTTGAGGTTTTTGGCAATAGCTTGAAAGTATACCAACTAACTAGCTAATATCAAAACGACAAACATTAGCAATTTGCCAACTATAGATCTATATTCACTAGCATCACGGTACTCTGGTTTCTCATCTTCTTTTGTTAATGAAACACTTGAATCATAAGGTGATTTCACACTATTCAGTTTTCCATACCAAATTCTTCTTGCATCTTGGAAATATAGTCTCCCAAATTAATGTCAGTAAACTTTTCTGACTAATTAACATTCATTCCTAAGAATTTTGATGGTGATTGTACGTCTTTCATTTTAAAATGAGATGATAATAAGTCATTCATCTTTGGTATTTCATCTAATGTTGAGCCGGCAATTAACAAGTCATTCGCATATAAGCAAATGTAAAACACATCTTTTTCATATAAACCAAGTTCGCCCGACAATCTCTTGAAAGCATCATTTTGAAGCACATTGTTAATTTTCCTATTCCAAGCAGCTGGAGTTTGTTTCAAACCATACAACAGTTTCTTTAACTTACAAACTTGGTTATTTTCTGAACCTTAACCAGGTGCTGGTTTCATGTAAATCTCTTCATCAATTTCACCATTCAAAAATGCTGTAGTTACACCCATTTGATGAATAATCTTCTTACTGATGGCAGCCAAAGCAAACATTAATTTGATTGATTCAGATCTAATGACTGGTGAAAATGTTTCTGAGTAGTCAACACCAGCTTTTTGTGAGAAACCTTGAGCAGCAAGACGAGCTTTAAACCTTCCATCATCTTTCTTCACAATGACCCATCTGCAGCCAATTGGGATACGTCCAGGAGGAAGATCAACCGTTTCCCACGTCGAGTTTTCCGTTTGAGCAGCCATTTCGTCATTCATTGCTTCAATCCATCTCACCGAGTCCTATCTTTTAAAACTTGTGCATATGTTGATGGAGTCAATTTCACATACAGTATTATCATCTTTCTGTGTGTCACTTTTTATGACAATCTTTGATCTTTTGTTATTATTAGAATTGGAAACAGCATAAACAGTATTGTATGATTCCATGGTTGATAATGCAGATATTGAATAATAATGATTTTCCCCCTCACACAGATAAGAGGATAAACCAATATGACCACCAAAGGGTTGAACCATATCGATATCAAGATCAAGTACATCATCCAAAGTCTCCAGAAAAGAGATTTCTGAATTAGACAACGTAGATGGAGCAAACTCAGATGACAGCAGTGCACCAGATTCCAGTGAAGTCACTGAAGTAGGTGATAAATCAGATGATGATGAACTGGTAGCAGAACCGGAAACATTGTCATGATCAATAGTTTCATTATCCAAATTTGAATTCAGAATAGGATCCAGAAGCAACTCAGGAATAGGATCATTCAAGTCATGTTCACTTTGATCAGGATGAATAGCAGTGTTATGATCAGATACATTTGTAGATAGTTGACCAAAAGAACGGGTAAGTCCAGTAATCGACCCTTTAATATTAGTAGGAAATGCAAAGTCATGAGCTTTAGCAGGAAAAACATCATCAAAACACTTAACATCTTTTGCAACCACAATTGATGAAGACTTAAGATCATAAAGGAGATAACCAAATAAACACTCAACACCATTCAGTTCAAACTTGTATCTGTAAACCTGGTGAAGATGAGCAAAGACCTGACATCCAAACTGTTGAAGACTTGAATAGTTAAACGTTTTGCGAAACCATTTGTGATATGGATAGGCATATTCAAGCGTAGCTGTTGGAGTTACGTTTAACATGAATGTTGCAAAGTGAGCAGCAAACGGCCAAAAACTAAATGGTAACCCAGACTCAGCTAGCAACGTCCATCCTTTGTCTTCAATCGAGCGAATCAATCGTTCAGCCGTTCCATTTTGATGCGAGGATTGTGGAACCGTGAGCTGTTGTTGAATCCCATGGTTGAAATAAAATGAGAATTAACAAATTCACCGCCATTGTCGGATCGAACATAACTGTGAGAAACATTGGCAATCACCCGGCTGGGAGCTATGAGCCACCCGCTTATCAGAGAAAATTTTTCCAGCACCGCACGGTTTATAGCTTCTTCCTGGAGGATTCAATACACATATATTTGTCCAATTGACAACTTCTACTCTCCAAATACTGTTCACGGAATAGTACGACCAGTCATACTTGTTCCAACACTTTATAACCACCACACGACAAAAAATAATTATTTGCCATCGAAACAAGTCGAATCGCAAGCGAAGCCACATCCGTTTTATGCTGAATTGAGTAACAGAATTTCATTCTGGTAAAATCATCAACAATAACAAGTAAGTAGTTGGTGCCATCAACACCTACTTGACCAAAACTACCAGCTACATCCATGTGCAAAAGTTCTAACGGACTAGACGTACCATCATTCTGAGATGTAGATGGAAACGAACGGAAATTCTTACCTTGTGCACAGATATCACAGTTGAAATCTAAATCTTTCAGATTGTACTTAATTTCTGAATTATTCAACATAATTTTAAAAGCATTTAAATTTGGATGACCAAATACCGAGTGAAGATGAAGCAATTTTGAGAGCAATTCCTTTTGGACCGTCTGAATAACATCACTGGATTCATTGGAAATAACTTGAAGAAGACAACGTTGCAAGAAATCAACCACACTGCCAATGTGACCATGTCTAGAATGAACAACAGAATAAGCATCAGTAATGAAATATTCACCCTTGCGTAAAAGCAGACTTGGCTGTAAAAGCTTAATAGAAACCTCAGGTGCATAACCCACATGATGAACACAAATGGTGGAGGATTCAACTTGAAACATAACAGTACCATATCCTAAAACATTTAATGGAGAACCATCAGCAGAAGTAACCTTACCAGCAATGTCAAGTGAAGCATAATCATGAAGATCCAGAATTGAATTAGTAAGACTAACGGTAGCACCACTATCAAGATAGAAATCATCAAAGGTAGTAGGAGACTTTAAATCTTCATGTTGTCCAAAGTTGGTGACTAAAACGACATTAGCTTTCTTATCAGACCCTTCCACCCATGGAGTTTGGTTTCTAGCAGCACTAAGTTGTTTTGCAATGTCCGTTTCCTCATAACGTAAACTAGAATTGGAGACAGAACTTGACGGTTTGAATCGATTATGTGTCTTCTCCTATTTTTGTAACTAAGTTTGACTCAAGATGAGGTATCTGATCAAATGGCTTTTGTTTCGGGGAGGTGCAAGTCAGCATGTGGTGTCCTAAATCGTAACAGACAGTGAAAGTTCTATCCGAAGCAGAAGCAAAAGGTTGACCAAACTCAAATTTCGAACCAGTAATAGCTAGAATGGCCCCAACAGGGCTTGAACAGGTTTGAGGATGACCTTTGAGATAATTTTTCATCAGAGCAACAGATAATTCAGGTGCATTAATATCAAGATATTTGTCTTTAATACCACTTTTGCCCGCATGAAGGACTAGAAAGTGTCTCAAAACATGTCTTTCATCAGCAGTACACTCTGATAAATAAGTTTCCAATGCATCTAACAATTCCATTTTCTTTAATGGGGGTGGTGAACCGGGTCCATCATTTCATCCCATTTAGAGCAAACCAACTGAACCTTTTCAAAAGTATTCAACTCACCATAATCTTTGATAATTTGATTATACATTGGTTTGCCAAATAACATCCTGTTCTGATAAATGGAGTGAACCTCCTTACTGACAGTAATTGCTAACAAATCTTGTCAACAGTCGGTAATAATGTAACTTACTAGTCGAATGGTACCTCCTAATTTTCAATTTAGCTGCAAAATATCGTTATTCCCCTCCAGATCGATCTAAAACTGTAAGATATATTCCATACATCATTTTCACGGCTAGAACTTGCTCCAAATGTATGAAATGATTGATTTTGGGCATGTCTTAAAAATTGACTAAGGGTCCAGCTACCATTGTGTGAAAAATTTCGACATGGCTTCGCCGTCATTTAGTTTTCCCAAGTTTCTTAGTCAAAAAACCACGCATCCAAACTTCAATAACAAACTTCCACAAGCAGTAATAGCGGGTCAATAACTACAAGAGGGGCCTATAAACCTAGCGATGATGTATATTAAATAAGATAATGCGACAACACTCCAGAATGAAAGCGCCGTGCAATTAAAAATTGGCTTTTCCACTTTAGCGCTGGTTATGTGTTATGATTGACAGTTTGAACCAAAAAGAAAAGATGGTGTGTCTGGTCGGTGATACTGTATTAGTATGATTATTATCACAAGAGAACAACGGTCTAAGTATACGCTGCTTGTTTAGTTTATGTTATTGAAGTTTGAATGATGAATTTTTGAAAAGAAACTTGGTCACAAAAAACACAAAAAATTTTGGCGCTGATCTCGAAATTTTTCTACAATTCTACGACGCAGCCGGGCGTACAAAATGCTGCGTCAACGATAAAATTAACACAGCGTTCAATTCTTAACCAGTTATCAACAGCTGGTATTTATACAACTTACTAGTCATGTTTTCAACACTACAATAGGTTGATGTTCTTCTAATTTTCAATTTAGCTTCAAAATATCGTTATTCCACTCCAGATCGACCTAAAACTGTGAGTTCTCTCCCAGACATCATTTTTACGGCTAGAAATTGCTCAAAATGCATGAAATAATTGATTTTGGGCATGTCTTAAAAATTGACTAAGGGTCCAGCTACCATCCTATGAAAAATTTTGACATGGCTTCGCCGTCATTCAGTTTTCCAAAGTTTCTTAATCAAAAATCTATGCATCCAAACTTCAATAACAAACTTCCACAAGCAGTGATAGCGGGTCAATAACTACAAGAGGGGCCTATAAACCTAGCGCTGATGTATATTAAACGAGATCACGCGATAGCACTCCAGAATGAAAGCGCCGTACAATCAAAATTTGGCTTTTCCACTTAAGCGCTGCTTATGTGTTATGATTGACAGTTTGAACCAAAAAGAAAAGTATATGGTGTACCTGATCAGTGGTAGTGTTGGGATGTATGAAATATGAAAGAACAATCGTTTAAGAATACGCTGCTTGTTTGGTTTATGTTATTGAAGTTTGAATGATGACTTTCTGAAAAGAAACTTGGTAACAAAAAACACAAAAAATTTTCGGGCCTGATATCAAAGTTTTTATTGTTTGTATGCATTTCATTACTCTCAACACACCCGTTAATGGAATGTATCTAGTTTTTGTAATCCTGCTAACTTGATTAGTTTATGGAACAGTGGTCCTGTCAATCATTTTGTTAACATGTCTGCTTGCATATTTTCAGTTTCACAGTATTCAATCTTAATTGTATTATCTTTAATTTCATCTCGAATGAAGTGATGTCTTAAATCAATACGCTTAGTACGTTGATGTTGTGTTGGATATTCGGATAATTTAATAGCTGATTAATTGTCTTCTTGAACAACAATGGGTAGTTTAAATAGAAGAACTTGCAAACTAAGAAAAATCGCTAATGAGTAAATAGAAGAATTAGTGAACAACAAAAAAGATTTAAATAGTGACTTAGTATCCTAAATTTTAATAAGAATAACAATAACTTGTTGAAAGTAATGAAATGAATAAATGTTAGTGAATTATTAGAAGAGCTAACAGACAACAAAAACCAAAGATAGTTGCTAGTGAATTAATAGAAGAACTAGTCAACAATAGAAACCTAAGATAATTGCTGGTGAATTAATAGAAGAACCAGCAAACTAAGAAAAATAAACAAAGAAATTAGTGAAATAGCAAACTAAGGAAAAGCTAGTAGCAAACTAAGAAAAATCACTAATGAATAAATAGAAGAATTAGTGAACAACGAAAAAGTATTTAAATAGGGACTTAGTATCCAAAAAGGTTTTTAATAGAATAACGATAATAATATCTTAGAATGAATTCAAACACTACCAATAACTCTAGTCCAATTGACTCTCACTCAACTACTACTACCACTCAGGCTGTAACCAATCAACATAACTATATCTTAAAATGAATTCGAATATTACCGATAACTCTATTCCAACTGACCCTCACTCAACTACTACTACCACTCAAACTGTACCAAATCAACAGATTATGAGGCCTCTTGTTGCTGATATCTGGGCAAGCTTAGTTGTCAGTTCTGAGTGGAAAATCAAGGACAAATACACATTTAGAACATGGAAGGAAAAGTTTTACTTGTTTTTAACATGGGGGTGGTCAGTCTTTGGTCCAATATGCAACAGGCGACCAAGATAACTTCGATGAGCATGAAGTTAATTATAATAATGCGCTTATTGAAAACTTACTAAACAAAACTGTCGAAACACTGGTTTTAGAGTCGATTCATCGAAAAAGCAACTATGGTAAGAGTGCCTTAATTGCAATTGAGAAAGAGTCAACAGTTTTTCTACAATTCTATGCCGCAGCCGGGCATACAAAATGCCGCTTCAATTAACACAGCGTTCATCCTTAACCTCTAGTCATCAACAGTCGGTATAATGTAACTTACTAGTCGTATTTTCAACCCGGCAACAAATGGTACCTCCTAATTTTCAATTTAGCTGCAAAATATCGTTATTCCCCTCCAGATCGATCTAAAACTGTAAGATATATTCCAAACATCATTTTCAAGCCTGGAAATTGCTCCAAATGCATGAAATGATTGATTTTGGGCATGTTCAAAAAATTGACTAAGAATCCAGCTACCATTGTGTGAAAAATTTTGACATGGCTTCGCCGTCATTCAGTTGTCCCAAGTTTCTTAGTCAAAAATCCATGCATCCAAACTTCAATAACAAACGTCCACAAGCAGTAATAGCGGGTCAATGACTACAAGAGGGACCTATAAACCTAGCGATGATGTATATTATATGATATGATGACACTCCAAAATGTAGTGCCGACAATTGGGGACGAAAGATGGCTTTTCCATTAAGCGCTGCTTATGTGTTATGATTGACAGTTTGAACCAAAAAGAAAAGTATATGGTGTGTCTGGTCAGTGATATAGTATTAGCATGATTATTATCACAGAAGAACAACTCTCTGGGTATACACTGCTTGTTTGGTTTATGTTATTGAAGTTTGAATGATGTATTTCTGAAAAGAAACTTGGTTACAAAAAACACAAAAAAATTTTGGCGCCTATCGAAATTTTTCTACAACTCTACTACGCAGCCGGGCGTACAAATAGCAGACCAAGTATCGGACTGTTATAATGCCACCAGTGCAACCCAAACAATTGAATTCGTCATTGACGCGTTCATCAATATTCAAAACTGCATTACGCTTTTGTTTTCGAAATTTCACTATTTATTGGAAATTATACACGTCTGGAAACTATACAAGTCCTACAACTGTAGCACTTGAATTTGACTCAGTGACCCTCCATTGAACCATAGTTCAATTGTACCTTGCGTCAAGTTCAAATTTTCGTCATTCTATAATCGTAAAAGCATACACATTCGAGACAATCAGTCGAAAAAGTCGTCGTCGTCGTCGTCATCATCATCATCAACGTGTTTTCTATCGTAGACGATTTTCGTTTGTTGTTTCTGCTGACTATCTCTGCTGATGCCATCCAATATCTCAACAATATCCTTTTCCTGCAATTTCCTGTTGATCTGGCCCATTGAGTACAACTTCAAGATGTAATTCTCAACTGCTTGCGCCCTATCTGGTCTTACGATCCTCACCCTGCTCAATCGTTCTCGAGCTTGCGACTCCAATATTCTATTGAGGATAGTCAACGTTACATCGTTGCCTGCTGACCCCTGTTGGGCCAGTTGCTGCTGCTGTGGTTGACCCAAAGCAGCACCTCCACCTGCATTGTTCTGAAGCTCGGCTAACCTCGCCTGTCTGATAGCATTCAACTCTGCATCATCCATACTGAAGATGTTTGGAAGAAAATTAAAAAAAAAAAAAATTCACCTATCCAGACTATATTGGCGATTACATAATCCACTACTAGAATGAGAAAAATGACTTTTTTTTTTTTTTTGTTTGATTCACACTGCAGTTATTATTTTTACTATAGGTAAATCCAACAATTTATATCACCAAATGAGCACAGACAAGTCGGGCATACTCAAGAAGTACAAGATTGTATTTCTTGGAGATCAGAGCGTGGGGAAAACCTCGTTGATCACGAGGTTCATGTACGACACATTTGATGAAGCATGTGCAGCAACTATCGGGATTGATTTTCTTTCGAAAACAATGTATTTAGAAGAAGGTAAAACTATCCGATTGCAACTATGGGACACCGCGGGACAAGAGCGATTTAGGTCGTTGATCCCGTCCTACATCCGAGACTCGCACGTAGCCGTGATATGCTACGACATGACCAACAAGAAAACATTTTTGAACTTGGACAAATGGATCAAGGATGTCAAATTGGAAAGAGGGGATGACGTGATAATAATATTGGTGGGCAACAAGTTGGACTTGGCCAACGAAAAGCGACAAGTCAGCATAGAGGAAGTCGAGGCATTGCATACAAAGATTGGATCCAAGTTTTTCATCGAGACGTCGACTAAAGCTAATCATAACGTCAAATTATTGTTTAAGAAAATTGCACAATCATTGCCTGAGTTTAACCAAGAGTCAACCGAGGACAACAATGACAATCGAAATGACCCACAAACAATAGATATAACCATAGATAACTCGGAAACCGAACAAGCATCAAGCACTTGTTGTTAGCATACTAGACAAAGTAATATATAACGTATTATGAAGCCAGACAGAAGTGTTAGCAGTGGGGGAAGAAATCCCATTGCCTTCGTGAAGGAAGAACAAAAAATGTAGACATAAGCCTGTACCATTTATCTGGGACTGGAACTGGAACTGGGACGAGTCGAGTGCGTTGGCTGGGCTATATTGTACTCTCAGCGCGGTCCAAGTTTTGCCCTAATTAGAGCATATCCCTGTAAACGCATAGTCAAGAAAAAACGACAAAACAATTATAATATAATCCACTGGTCTACCAATGTTTTAATTAGGAATTAGTTTTGCGATTAATGGAAAAATCTTCACTTGTGTCGGTAGGGGACCAACATGAAACTGAGTTTGATTCGGATTACGACAACGCGTTGGACTTTTACAATGAAAACCACCAACCGACAAATGAAGTCGATGGCGATAAATTGACTCGGAAATTGGACTGGATCATCTTGCCGATATTATGCTGCATCTACCTCTTGCAGTTTTTAGACAAGACGTTGCTCAATTATTCTGCTGCGATGGGGATCAAGAAGAACCTCAAGGGCAATGAGTTTGCCAACTTGTCGACCATCTTCTACGCGTCGTACATATTTGGCGAGCCGTTTGTGTCTTATTTCATGCAGCGGTACCGGATTGGTAAATCGTTGGGGGTTTTCATCGTGTTGTGGGGGGTAGTTGTTGCATGCCACGCCGCGTGCAAGACGTATGCATCATTGATGGTTGTGCGGACATTGTTGGGGATATTTGAGAGCTCATCGACAGTGGGGTTAATTGTTATTAGCGGGATGTACTATACCAAGAGACAGCAAGCGGGCAGGATGGGGATCTGGTCGGTGATGGCGGGGTTGGCGACTATTTTCGGCGGACTCTTGTCGTTTGGGTTCCAACACATCAAAACAACCCAGTTTCAAAGCTGGCAGATATTGTTCTTGGTGATGGGGTTGATCACCGTCTCGTTCGGCATCTTTGTCTGGTTCTATCTACCCGACAACATCGACACCATCTGGTTTTTAAACAGGGATGAGAAAATGTACTTGTTGACCAACGTGATCAAGCCCAACCAAACGGGCACAAAAAACTCCAACGTCAAGAAGTCGCAGTTGAAGGAGTTGGTGCTAGACAAGTTCACCTGGTTGTACTTTTTATTGTGTGTGTGCTCGCAGATTGTGACGGGGTCGATTGGAACGTTTCTGGTCACCATCACCCTTACATTCGGGTTTGACTCGTACGAGTCGGCGTTGCTCCAGCTCCCCATCGGTGCGTTGATCATTATCATCATATTGTCAGCGACCCAGTTGGTGACCTACGCTGGAAATATCGCCTACGTGATGGTATCGATGTTTATCCCTTCGATAATTGGCAGCATAGTGTTGATAGTCTCGCCTAATAAGATTGGCGACTTGTTGTCGTTGTACTTGTTGTACAGCGGCTCATCGTCGATTACGTTGATCTATTACTGGATCAGCTGCAACACGTCAGGGAGCTCGAAGAAGTTTTTTAGAAGCTGTATTATCATGATTGGCTTCTCCATCAGTTGCATCATTGGCCCCCAGTTGTTCCAAAGTTACACTGCGCCAAAGTACATCATCGCGAAGATAGTCATTTTGGTGACGCAATGTTTGTGCGTTCCGCTTACCTTGATCATTAGATACTTGTTAATTAGAGAGAATGCAATCAGAGATGGTGTCGAGGTTGAAATGAAGAAAAATTTTGAATTTATGGATCTAACCGATATCGAAAACAGAAATTTTAGATACAAATATTGAAATAGAATAACATGTGAATGATTCTTTTCTCTCTCTCTCCCTCTATTTTAGCTCATCTAGTTCGTAGGTTTCCTGCCTTGTGTCGTCCTCCTGTGAGTCTTTCTGGATCAAGGCAACTTCGTCGGGGTTGTCCTTTTGTTTCCAAGTTAACTTATCCTTAAAGAACCTTGCCAAATAAGAAAGGAGCAACAACACGGGTACTTCCAATAGCGGGCCGAAAGTTGCAGCAATGGCCTGTTTGCTTCCCGAGCCGTAGATGGATATAGCAACCGCCAAACTCAACTCGAAATTATTAGATGAAGCTGTAAATGTCTGGGTTATCACTTCCTCGTAATCGGCGTCGCAACCCCTCCGTTTCACATTATCTTCACAGCAATGGATACTAGTTGGTGCACTCCATCTAAGGACGAAAAAGGTTCCGAACCAGGTTATGACAAAGTAGGCGATCAACGGGATGAAACAGAGGAAAGCCGAGCCGATCTCCTTGATGAACTCATTACCTTTCTCGATGAATATCACGATGATGGTGTATAGCAACCCTATCAACGCCCAGGGACTAATGAACTTGATCAATGTGTCGTAGGAGTTTGTGAATTTCAATATTGCACGTAACACGAGGCCAAATCCTAATGGAACCCCCAAGAAAAAAGCGACACTTTTAGCCACTAAAGCATAGCTGACTTGGTGGATGGGGTCGCCCGTGATTACGTAGCAGTAAAACAAGAGCAATGGCGCATACAACACCACCTGCAACACCGAGTTGACAACAACAATCACGGCACAGAGGTTGTTGTCGCCAAGGGCGATCTGGTTCCATATCAACACCATGGCAATGCATCTGGCTAACCCTATCATGATAATGCCGATCCTATACTCGGGGTACTTGAATAGCACGAGCCAGGCTAAGCCAAACATTAACAACGGACACACGATCCAATTAATGACCAACGAGATCACAATTGGTTTCCAACTGATTTTGTGGATCCTCTCCCACTCCACCTTGACCAACGGTGGGATCATCATGATTATCAACCCAATAGCTAGTGGGATCGAAACACCGACAATTTTTTCCCCTGAAAAGGCATCTCTGCTGTTGGGAACATACACCGATAGCAAGATGCCCAAGATTATCGCTAGTATAATCAACAAGGGTAGCAATTTATCTACTAGAGATAACGATGGAGCCATTATTCAAAGTAGTTTTAACGTGAAAAGTTGAAAGTTGAATTAGCAATCTGAAAAAAAAAAAGATTAAACGTTGTATAACCGTTGCATCTGAGACCAAACGAAAAAAAAAAAAAAAAAAAAAATTATAGGTAAATTTACGAATATTTATACCTGGAGAACGCCTCACGTAATCCGGGACGATTACTAATTCAATATTGCCAACATCTTTTGTTCAACTTTTGTTCAACTTTTGTTCAACTTTTGCTCAACTTTTGTTCAACTTTTTTCTCCCCATCAACAGCTATTACTCACCAATCATGACGTTTACATTGTACTCGGCCCCCACGGGCAATGGTAGGAAGCCGCTCTTGGTATTAAAAGTCCTTGGAGGTGACTACAACGTTCATATTTTCGACTGGCCAACAAAGGACATCAAGCTGGATTGGTACTTGAAGTTGAATCCAAGTGGGGTTATACCCACCGTTGTCGATGGTGATTTCTCCCTCTTTGAAAGTAACGCAATCGTCGAGTACTTGGCAAATAAGTTTGACACCCAAGAGAAGATCCACTGGTCATTGGCTAAACACCCAAAATTGTACTACCTCCAACAACAATGGTTGTTCTTTGAAGCTACTCAATTCAACACCGGCACCTTGAGACAAAACATGATCTATGCCCATCGTCCACAAGACGAATGGTCAAAACAAAGAGTTTTGGACAATTGGCACAAGAATTACCAGATCTTGGATGACCATTTTGCAAATGAGAACTGGTTTGTAGGCGACAAATTCACCATCGTTGACATTGTTTTCGCCTGCTGCCATTACAGAAGACTTGAAAAGTTTGCTGGTACAACCTGGGATATCGAAAACTTTGCTGACAAATTTCCAAACGTCGCCAAATGGTACACCAATGTGTTGCAAGTCAACGGTGTTAAAGATATCTTAGTTTAAGTAAAGAATAAATATATATATTTTATGAACAAATACTGACCTATTTTTTGTTAAGCATTTTCCTAATCGTTGTTCTGGTTGTTGTTCAATATTCTCAAAATAAAGAGAAACAAATTAATGATATCCAAATACAACTGGATACAAGCAATGACCTCGTCATCTAGATGACACGTCTTCATTACATTTTGAGTATCAATCAATATGAAAATAGCAAAGATGATGGCACCCAAAAACGAGTAGACATTCTCCAACATTGAGTTTCCAGGGAGAAACATCAAGATGAAGCCAAAGCCAATTAGTCCGTACAACATCATACCAACTGTACCCTGCCAGCTGATAAAGTCGTATTTAGTCTGGAAGGCGAACAAAGTCAACCCGATAAAGATGATCAACGTTAATAGTATAGCTTTGATCAACACGCCGTTCTCGATGAATGCACACGCAAAGCCCAATGTGAACGCCTCGCAGATTGTGAAACCTCCAAGGAGGAATAGGTTGGTGGGGTACGACCTTGACTTCCAGAATGACGCGAGCATAAACCCTATTGATCCAATAAAGGCGATGATCAACGTCCACGAATGTGTGACGAGCCACAACTTGATGGGGTCAGATGAATGGATTATGAACCCAACTATAGTCGTCAACATGATTTGGATAGTCAACAAGCTGTACACTTTTCGAATAAACATTTGACGGATGGGTAAATCGCACGAAGCAACATTGACGGAGTATTTAAAGTCGTCAGGCACATTATCGCCAAATTGCCTCTGGTCCTGGTTGTCCTGCGGCGGATACGCTGGTGGTTGGTCTGGTAACGGAGTATACGAAGCCATGATATGTAATCAGTTATTATAACAAGATTATATGTTATTACAACGGGGGGCAGTGAGAAGGGACAAAATAATTAAACTAGATGATTCGAGAAGTAGTGCATCGTCAAACAATCCTCATACAATTGCCGCTTGCTATTTTGTGTAATGCGCAATTTTTCCGCTGGGACATATTGATTCCAACCACAAACAAAATTTGGTTTTTTGTACATCACCACAAGTTCTTTTTCAAAAAGGTTCACCGTCGAAATTTCAACTCCATCAATTGATAGCGCAGTATAGATAGATTTGTTTCTCAACTTAGATCAGTATTAGACCCCTTTGATAAGCTCAAAATCTGGAAAAACAATATGACAGATAGCATAAGCGAAAAACAATGTGACGCTGAATAGAAGATCGCATAAGCTCCAGTCTTTGTTTGAGGCGATATGTTTTGAATGAGCCCAATTTGTAGCTAAGCTGCAAGATAACGTGTTATCTATTCATCAGCGGCAAGTCGTGTATTTGTATTTGTAAGATTGACCACCTAATACTGCTTTATCAAATGATTATGTTGAAGTTTGGATGCTGGAATTTTTTGACAAAGAAACTTGTGGAACCAACAGACGGCGAAGCATGTCATTTTTTTTGTAGCACTTCTGACTAGTCCTTGGTGGCTTTAAACCAAGATATTAACGTTTTTAAAGGGAAGGGACAAGTCGTTGAGTGGTCACAGAGACAGAAACGACATTGTAGAGCCGAATATTAAGCGATCGAACCGTATTCGGCAGAATAATTGTGAAGGCGCCAATTTGAACCAAAGATCAATCAAATACTGTACTGGTAATCCCATTCCGTATAAATTGTACTTAAACTAGAGTTTCAACTAAACATAGAGGTTAGGTTGAAAACTAGAAATTTTAATTTTGACATGGACTCAACCACATAACCGTAAATTTGGTCAATTTTTAAGCATGCTTAACTCTAGATTTGCAACTGAATGACTTAGTTAACCTAAAGACAAGTGCTTTTGCCATAGTCTAAGGGTCTAACTCGGATCTTGGTTTATCGAAACTTGGTTCAAACTTAGAGACACTGCCAACCTCCGCTGTTGTGTATTTATTGGATCAAGTGTTATTGAAGGTTGGGTTTGGCAAATAATCCTTAGCACGGCAAGATTCAAATATGTCAAATTATTGTACCATCCACCAGGGCAGAAGACAGCTGAGGGAGGAACTTGTGATGACGCAAAATAATGACTTTTCTGTTTTACATTTAATTTCTACAGGCGTGGTAGACCTAGATTCGAATGCAAACCAAGATGCAAGCTTATCACACGTTTAACACCTATGCTGTCAACTCCAATTACAATCTCAATTTCTTTTTTTGCATTTATTTTTTTTTGCAGCTTGCATTTCCGGAGTCACCGCCCACCGTTGTCATACGTTTATCCCCCGTAATATGCTCTGGTTTCGCTACGATTAGGGACATCATTTATAGCAATTTTGACTCATAAGATAAATGTACGTACATTCCCAACGATAGGGAAGAAGGGCCCAGACATAAGTTTGGATTCACAAAGGTAATCCAATCCACAATAAAAATTGCGCCCCCCTTGCGCCCCCACCTCCCTATATTTTTATTAGCTTGCCTGTATCACAAGTTCTGTTTCATGGTTCATCATTCAGACTTGAGCAAACTCGATTAGCCAAGCAGCACACATGTAGCGTTCTTGCGTCCATTACATTTACCAATCTTGTTTTTTTTCATTCACGATAAACCGCCATTTTAAGACAGTTAATCACAATGGTTGAAGTTCAAGTTGTGTAATCCTTATCAAATTGTATTTGCATTGTGAATCACGAAGATGGAACTGCTTATCAATATACACCAGCGATAACTATATAGCACCTCTACGTAAATATGACCAGTTCGTGTCAGAAACTTGTGCAATCTACCTCAAATTTTGTTTCCTTTTGTTGCCAAATTTTTTAGATCCCAAATAGTGTATGTTGAACTAGTAAATCTCGAGTTAGAAACCTATGGAATACGATTTAAAAACTTGCCTTTTAAGAGCTTATACACCTAATCGAAGTCCTAGGATAGCTAGGTAGACGTTTCCAAGTAGGAATAAGGCCTTGAGCCAGCTGGTTAAGTTGAAATTCTACTACAGAGGCGCCTCTCCCAACATATATGTGTGTATATTTCAAAAATCTATCAAAATCAAAGACACATTACATCATTATCATCATTAAATCATTAAATCATTATTTGTATCATGGCTAGGCCCCTCCCACTCAACACTGCTCATGGCTGAACCTTCTAAACTTTAGCTTCTTCATTTTGTTTATATAACTAAATGACGAGTCCATGATTGAGCCAATGGACGAGCCACGCGAGTTTGAGCTGGTGGAATTGTGTCGCGACGTCGATGGAGGCGAAAAATCGCCATCGTTATCTTCATCATCCAGCAGACTGTTTGACGAGGAGCTGGGAATAGTGTAGTAGTCGTACCCATTATGTTTCAACACCGAGTACAAGGGGGGTGGTGGCTGCGGCGACAATGGCGGAGTCGACAACTGGATCTTAGGACAGCAGTTATCATCATCATCAACAACATCGTTGTGCTTATTGATAAACTTTTCATTCTTGAAAATGGGGAAATCACCATGGTTGTCCCACATGCTCTTACTGTGATTCAAAGGCGGTGGTGGTACTGCGTTAATAATGTCGTTTCGATTCGAGACTGGATGAATCTCCGAATGTCTCCTAACCCGATGTCGAAGTGGATTATTCTGCACCGGAGACTCATTCTTGCTCTTCCTAAGAAAGTCCTGGTAGAGACCAATCAATATCTCGTCATAAATATATTTTTTACACTTGTACAACAACGATAAATCGGGTAGCGACACGAAATTCAATTGGTTTTTATAATAACTAGGCAAGTTGATCTCCAAATCGGAGTCCTTTGACAAAAACTTGAGGTAGAAATTCTGCCATTGTGACAAGGTTGGTATGGTCAAATTCAAGTACAAGTTCAAATTGATGACAAATTGCAAGTTTTCCTGACAGTGAATGGACTTTAGGTACTGGTTGAACTGGTAGAATCTGTTGGTTGAGTAGTCATCGCCAGCGAAATGAGTGCTGGGGGAAGTAATTGTAAAGTTAGTAGTTGTAGTAGTAGTTGTGGTGGTGCTGTTGATCAAGTCGTCCAAGGATAAGGTAGCGGTTGTTGTAGTTGGGGACGAAGACGAGGATACCGGACTGTTTAGTTCTGGTTTGGAGGAGGAGGAAGTGGTGGTGATAAATCGTGGGTTTGGAGGTGATGAAGGTGTTGCGGTAATAAACATGTCGTTGTCACTAACAAGGAACAAGAACAAGAGCAATAAGGATAATAATAACTAACCACTGTGAGCAAGTAGGTAAGTATGTATGTATTATCGATATTTAGTAGGCCAAAATGGGGGAAAAAGCTAGCGGAGTGAGTGTTATATATAAGTAGAAGAAGATTAAGAACCGTTGGAGAGGAAAGATAAAAGATTGAAGAAATTATATATGGAGAAATACATTTTGTGTAATTCTCTACAAAAAAAAAAAAATAAAAAAAATAAAATAAAAAATAAAAAAAAAATAGAAGAAAAGGAAATTATGCATGTAACTAGTTCTGGAGCTATATACACTACCAATTGTTTACTGATAACAATAACCACAGTAATATCATGTACAACACCAGCACCACTAGCACTACTGTTTTCAAATGGAATGATAAGCAAATATATTAACCGTTTGTCACCACGCCATGTTATGCCATTTAACGTTCTACCAAGCCAGAAATATCTTTTACAGCCTTTCTACCACCCAGATCAAACTTATAACCAACAACGTTTTCATACTTTCTCCTTCTCTATGCTTTTTTATTTTTTTTACTAATAATACCTACATACATACATATAATATTCTCTAATAGTTACCACAATTTGCAGTAAAACCCGACGATCAACACAAAGACAATGTAAGCACCACAATAACTACCCACGCAACTACACAACAGCACAACAGCACACAAACAACTGCCTCGTAAACAAATTCACAAAACTTACGATTCCCTCGTGTGGTATCACCACCATATCTAATTCGAGAAATACATTTCGAAAAGCAGCGTGCAGAAACAAAAAAAAAAAGCATCTGTATCGTTTAAACTGTGGATTTGACCAATGGCAGAAGAGTACAGAGAGTGTAGTAGAGTGGAGAATATAAAAGACCTAAAATGGAGAAATTTGTCTGTAAAAGGTACTACTACTACTACTACTACTACCACTACTACTACTATTCACCACTTGATTACATGTTTCAACAATAGATCATCACAATGATTTTCAGTGATCAAACTCTCGGAGCTTCAACACGACTTTTCTCTGTCCATCTGATGCTACAAACAATAACTGTTTGCATAAAACGGTTTTATTTTTTTGCATTATATGCACTACCATTATTATTATTGTGCACAGTTACACACCCACATACCACAAACAGAAAGTACAAAAGCTAAATGCAGATTGTTGTCAATTATAAACAACTAAACAAACCCTGTGCTCCTTTCAACATACGCTGATGTATGATGTAAGATATTCCTCTCAGCTAAATGAGTGAGTGAGTGAGTGAGTCGGTTTTACCGCATAATAAGTCTGACAACATTATCGCCTTCTTGTGCCTGTCCCTATTTATTCAGTCGTTTAGGAAATAACAGTGCGTAGTAGGCAGTAGTTGTAGTCGTACAGTGGTGGTGATGGTAATAAGATAGTATACGTTTGTGATAGTAAATCGTTTTATTATATTTGCCTGTTTGAGATAAAATATTGGCACCAAAAAAAAACAGAAACAGCATTAATTAACCTTAAGCTTTCCATATTATATTCCACTACTACAAGAAAATTAGACTTTACGGTCTACAACAAGGAAGAGCAGAGAGGAGTAACTGAACAAACTTTATTTTGATGATACCACTGGTCACGTCATTCCCATCTCTGTATAATATTACAAACATACACATACACATAAACTATATGAGTTAACCAAATGTAAACGATTTCTACTAAATCAGACGTGGGGGTATTTCTGCGATCTGCTATCAAATCGATCCACCTTATCTACAAATAAACAGGTAATAATACCAAACCTATTTTTTTCCATACGCGTTTGAGATCTACAGTTTTCTAAAATTTTTTTTAGTTTGCCAATCACAAATCTCTCTCATCTGATCTTAATCCTCGAGATTTGGGCCCTTTCAGAAAGACGTTCGAGGAGTTGATGTAATTTTAATTCCACTTGTGTAATTCCACCTACATTTCACATTTCACATTGTACATGTCATATTTCGTCTGTTGCAGTATCGGATGGGCATGTTTGAATCAATGCCACAATGGAATGAAGAGAAACAAAATAAAAGAAAAAATATTCATCAATCTTGTCACCAATTCCAAGGTTTATTGTCTTGGAGCCGTTGTCAAATTGCTGTTGTGTACTCCTGATTTTCTGTTACACTTAGTGTTTGGAGCAACGATGTCAACTTTTGATTGTTTGTAGTTTGTGCGTCAAAATGGGGTGTCGCTTTTACATTAAAGTTTAGTTGGTTTAGACTTTATCTTAGACCGGATTTCAATCTAGTATGCAAACCCAAACGTTTTTGTTTTGAGCTCTTTTATTTTATTTTGTAACTCTTTATTTTTTGACTCTTTATTTTTTCTTTATTTTTTGACTCTTTATTTTTTTAGGCAAAATTTAATCATTGATTTTTTACACTCAACTCCAAATATGAGACACTGTATTAGATAGTTATGACACTGGATTAGATAGTTATGATCTACGGGTTAATCAACCACTATCTATGTAACTCACAGCATGTCCTTTGAAATGTTAATGTCAACCCATACCATAGTTTCAATTCCACCATCCATGAACCAAACTCACAGTCCTCATTAAACACAGGTAGTAACATCCTTGTAAGCCACATAATAACCCATTAGCTGTCTTTAAACACTCAGTTGGCAAAAGTACTTTCTTAAATAACGTAGAAATTACGAGGGAAAAAATAAAAATTGATGTCTCACACGAATGCCAAATTTCACCTAAATTTCACCACCCCACTACCCAAGTGCTGCCCTCATCAATCAAAAAATTCATTTGTCGTCTCCATCGTTTTATACACTATTTACTCACGCTAATGCCATAATTTCTGAAATACCAGGGATGTGAGAAAAAAAAAAGACAAAGTTGCCACCTTTTCTTCCATCTGATTGTAATTTCGTTTAGTTTATGAATATAATCTTGATGTACAATATCCCAGCGCTAGGTTTCAATTACATTTTCTACTGTGTCCAAATTCGAACAACCCCCAGTATTAGTCAAACATGTATTCAACTTTAATTGAGTGATACCTAAACTGGCTCTCTAGGTTGAGGAATATTCCCAAATCCCTCCGTTTGTTTAATCTAGTTATCTTTTAATTAATTAAAATTTTCATCTCTAACCTCGCATGAATAAGAACCCTTCAATTTTGTGTCACTTATTTTAGATTGACTTTTTAACATGCTCCTGATAAAGAGTCAGTAGCCAATTTCAAGTGAGACAAACTTCATACATTCATTTCATCAACAAAAAAGTTTGTTGAACTATCCATCTACCGTTGGGTACAATAATCCCAGATAAAACAAAAAAACAAAGGCTCTTCCCCCGATTGCAAACACAACTTGGTCAGGTACCTCAGGCAGGAAAATGTTTTACATTTATTTTTTTATTTTTTTTTTTTTTTTTTTTGTTGGCAGCCGTAAATTTTGCACCTGGGACAAAAATATTTTTCTCATCATGTTTAATTTTGCATTTTTACTTTTTTGCAGCCAATTGTCAAATCCCAATGCGGCAATTTTCAACCACTTTTTGATTCTATTTGTGTCACATAAATATATTCACACCAATATATCAATCTTGCAAAAACCACCCACCACGATAAAGAAACAAAGAAAGACCGCATTATATAAACAGCAACAAAGTCCTCCCCAGTTCTTGCTTGTCACTGAAAAACATGTCAAAATTCTCCTTTTCAGGCAACGTCATTGTCAACTACACAATCCCAGAGTCCAACCAAACTGTGTCGCTCCCATTTGCAGAGTTTGACAAATACCACAGCAGCCAGTTGGGCACGGCGGTGATTATGGGCGTGTCAATTGGCGCCTGCTCGTTGCTATTCATCATCCTAATCGGCATCCTCAAAAACAACTTCTACAAGTTGAAAAAATCGTGGCTCTTCTACAACAACATCTTAATTTGCTTAATCAACATCTTGCGGTCAAGCTGCTACATCAACTACTTGAAGAGCAACCTCGCCTCAGTCAGCTTCGCCTTCACTGGAATGTACAACATGGAGTCATTCGCAAGCACCGAGGCTGCAAACTGGTTCATGCTCATCCTATACATATTGATCCAAACAAGCTTAACGTTCCAGGTCCACATCATGTTCAACACCCCAAACTTAAAGAGATGGGGCTACTTGGCCACCCTATTGAGCATCTTGTTGGCATTGGCATCGTGCTCGTTTCAATTGTACACAAACATCATCCAGCACATCAGATTCGAAAACACAAAACATCAAGTCACTTCAACCTTTGTGTCGGGCGCATTAAACGACATCCAGTTCATCTTGTTTTCAGTAAACATCAATGTAATGTCTTTGTTGCTCATTTCAAAGCTCGTCTTTGCAATCAAAACAAGACGATACTTGGGCTTGAAACAATTCGACTCGTTTCATATACTATTAATCATGTTTACCCAGACATTTATCATCCCATCGATTTTGCTCATTGTCCATTACTCAAACCCACACAGCCAAAACACAACCTACGTCAACGTCGCATTCTTATTGATCATCTTGTCGTTGCCATTGACGTCGTTGTGGTCGCAGACAGAAAACAACACGAAATCAATCAAGGACGCACCAAGTATTTCCTTCATTAGTAGGTCATCGAGTAACAAGTCCCACCAGGACACATTAAACTCGTTTGGTGTAACGTCAAAGTTGAGGTCCAACGACTCAAGGCAAACAACTCCATGCACGTTAAAAGACGACGGTAGCAGTGAAATGTTGGAGAAAAACATCCAAATCAACAGCTCCGGCTTGAACGCAGCCTTGCCCAAGGATATTGAAAGTTTGTTGAATGATGACGACAACATCTTTAATGACAACATCGTGGCTCGAGAAGTCACCTTGTTGAAAACGGAATCAAAGTCAGTCATTTAAATGTTGTATTTTCGTGTTGTCTGCCAACAGCCAAAGACCCGAGTATCCTTGTCCAAGTTGGTCATTTAATTAATGTATTGTTCGTGTTTTGATAGTTTTATGTCATTTTAATTTATAATATCCAGTTTAGTCCCAACTCTTGATGCATCTCTTGGATTTTTCTTTTCTGGGGGGTTCACCATTTAAATAAACCATAATTTGATATGCGTATGGATATCAAAATATGTCAATGCATACCAAGCATATCAGAAGAAGTAAACCAAGCATATCAGAAAAAGCAAACCAACAAGCATATCAAAAATTGGAACTAGCACAAATAGTTGCATATCAAGAGACAGTAGGGTACAAATAGTTGATTTTTTGTATCCAACCTCTTTTTCTTTCACCTACCTTTTATCTTCAAATGTTCTGTTTGCACTGTTTTGGAATTACCACCCTTTCATAGTTGCACTTGAATCATTGTTGAGGAACTGAATCCGGAATCATCCCTCTCAAACCATCGTATCAAAAATGAGAGTTTGTTATTTGGTTTCGCTTCCAACCCGCCTAATTTTTGAGAGTCTTGTTTGTATCTGTGGTACTACCATTCTTAAGTCACGGGAACCGAGTCCAGAATCACATAAAAACTAGCACCTGTTTTCACAAGCTTGGTATTTAGTCATATCAAAATGTCATTGTTCATATATTTTCCTGCTTGTCACATAAAGCTTGCAATTGCAGATAGTTTTGCTGATACACTTGGGCAACTGTTATCAGCATAGTATCCGGTTGCAAATATTTTCCACGGCGAGGAAAATATATGACCACACACAAATGCAAGCAAAAAAAAAAAAAATAAAAGTCAGATTCTCTTATCACAACAAGAATGGTTGCAGAACCAGTCCAAGCTTCATTACAATTTTTAAAACTGGTATATCACCAGACGAATGATTTCATAAATGACCAAACTGACAGAATCATCAACTCGGATTACTACAATCAAATCATCGAATTCACAAACGACCAAACATCAAAAATAGGCTTTAGTCAACCACCACCCCCGCCCCCACAGCCATCGACGACGCTTATCACCTCGTTGGCAAATCACATTGACAATAACAGGTTGAAGTACACTAGTGTGCTATCTGTTGGTTTGGGTTTATCTGCGTATTTCATCTATCACCACCTGGTCACACCACAAGTCGAGTACAAACGTAGAGTGCCAAAGCTCTCCAATGGCGCTAGAACAGACGTTGTGTTGATTATTGGGTCACCCACGGAGCCGTTGACTAGATTGATAGCTTTGGACATGGAGAAACGAGGCTTTATCGTGTATTTGACCCTCTTTGATACCATCGATTACAAGTACATCCAGTCGAACCCAATCGCTAAGGAATTGAACTATTTGAACCTCTTTGAGAATAACTCAATGGAGGACAACTTGGTTAACTTTCAACAGGTTTTCAAAACACCCGTCAAGCCGTTTGAAAACTCTAAGGAACATTACCTAAAGTTGAAATGTGTGTTGTTTGCTCCAAACTTTTACTTTCCAATTGGCCCCGTTGAGAACATTAGTATATCAAGTTGGGTGAAACTAAATGAGAAATTTCTTCAAATTTTCAAAATATTAGGTTGCGGATTAATCCAATTGATTAGAACCCAATCGTCGAAGATGATATTGATCAAACCCAACATTACAAGCAGCTTGAAGATACCTTACAACTGTCCTGAGATTCTATTCCAGAACAACCTTTCGAACTTGTTCACCATCTTGAGTCGAGAGTTGAAATCGCATGCCATCCAGGTGACCCAGATCAAGCTAGGCAATTTGAATGTGCTGAACAGCCACAGCAAATCGTCGAATTCGAAAATTGAAACTATAATCAATCTGGAGGTGAGAAGTTGGTCGAACGAAATCAAGTCATTATATCTGGACAGTTTTGCTTCGTCGCAGTATAAATCAAACCCAATACAGTCGAGTGGTGGTAAAGGCACTAACTTGAGACAACTATACCATTTGCTATTTGATTTGGTTTACAATAAGCAATACAGCTACAATCCCTCGGTCATTTACTGCGGAAAGGGGGCTAGAAGTTATGACATTGTATCTAGAATATTGCCCGAGTCTTGGATTACATGGTTATTGAGTTGATATTGGCCATGCGCACACTACACCAGAAACACTTTGAATATATAAATATGTAAAAATTTTTCACCTCTTTTCTCTTCCCTCTAATTTTTTTTTTTTTCTTTTTCCTTTTCCTTTCCTTGTTCATGATCAAAGATTTGTTATCGAAGCTTACAAAAGGATATATGTATATATCATATAAATGCTTTGGGGAAAGTCTCCTGTCACAACAGCGGAAACGCGATGGATTATCATTGATTCCATGAGTGCGATTTCAAATTCAGCAAAAAAAGTATTCACTCGAGTGCCCAGTTATCTGTGTGATGAGTTTTGATGGGATATTTTCGCTTGACGGTGTTTGTGCTTTACAATTGGTGTTAATTCATTTGAATCTTGTCTTTCTCGGAAGCTCTGATACCGTGTTTGGTGCGCACTCTCGATACTGCGATTATACTTAAAAGGACATCATCAGCGTTAGCAATCACAGAACCAACTGGGTGCTTTGGGTGCGTAGTTGATTGTTGGCATTTAGTCGTACTGGTATTCCTGGTCTTGTTTTCATCTTGGTCAGATGTATAGCGGTTTCCATTTTTTGGAGATTGCAATCTTCGACAAAGGGGCAAATTAGGTCCTAAACGATAGTTATAACAAATGACCCAATTTGCGGTTAACTCAATGGAGCTTATTTTTGATTCATGAACCATCCCCCCCCCATATTTTTTTTTTTTCATTCCAAACCTGAGAAGACCCAAATGAGAACTCACACAATAGTTCCTTTTTGGTCTTCTACGCATAGTCAAATGTGCCAGGTTTCCGTATATGCTACCTTAGGCGAGGTAGATCAATATTTGAAATTCAGTTTAATTAATTTACCTTTTATGATGAAACATCAAGCAAACATAGAGTCAAGCTCTGAAAAAAAAAAATTTTTACTTTGGTATTCACTGTCTGGAAAGATGGCAGGGATACCGAAGGTGAAGAGAGTTGCAAATTATTCTGATTACAAAATTAATTAAATTAGTTATTTCAAATAGTGAAGAAATATACCAGAAGTAAAAAATTAAAAATTAAAAATAAATCACTCACTCACCCACGTTAGTTGTTAATCTTCTATTTTCCAATGACTCGTTAGACTATTATTCCCCGTCGATGATGACTCGTTGCCCAGTAGCTCGGCCGAGTACAAGATTAGCGTGGTGACCATATTGATCCAGTTCCAGAACTTCCATGGATGCACCACGATTTGTAGATTTGACTCGCCCCATAACGGCCATATCCTCAACTCTGTCCCCAACTCCCCCGTGTAGGACAACATCAAGTGGGTGTACACCGCGATGATCAAACAGGGGGAATATGCGTATATGAGCCGTATAATGGCCGATGGCGGCTGGTGGTGTGGCGGCTTCAACCTAAACGATTTCGCAATTGACGCTTCAACTTGGTTCTGATGATGATGGTGGTGGTGGCTACTCTGCTGCAAGGAAATGCTCGACGATTGTCTTGACCTCAACTGCGGAGTCTTTGGCGGGGTATTGTTCACATACGACACTGACTGGTACAATGATGGGATGATCTTGGTCGCCGCGTAAAACACTCCAATTCTGTAAGCTAGATTCAAAAGCAACGGCAATGTCAAGTTTTGGATCGCCATCACTAAAAACTCCCACACCCCCTTGAAACTCTGCGGCAACGTCGAAGCCAAAAATGGAACAACCTCGCTTATCGGGTTCAAAATCGATGGCGTGATCTTGGGTATTTCTTTTCGAAGATTTGTCGTTGTCAACGTGAGTAAGTTGGCCAACGCCTCGGATGCACCTTCCGACAAAATAGGAAACGTCTCGTAGATGCATCTGACAATATATGCAAATAATAGCGATGATTCAATGATGGAGCCCTTGCGACTAATGATTCCAAACAATCCCAACCCGAGCGTCATCGTTAGTAACGAACCAAGCAACGATGCGCTGATCATGTCGATGGTGAAGGGGAACACATAAATCCTGTACAAGAAATAAAACGCCCCGGTAATGACTGACCCACTCCCGATCAAGGAGATAATCAACCACGAGTCACTCTTGTATAGTGTTAGCCAGCTGATTGTCTGGCCAATAGCCTGGATTAATAGCAACGAGCAGAACCCTTCCAAGATAGTAAACACCGGCGTCGAGTTGATGAGGACAAACTTCCACACATTGATAAACAAACTGTCCTCCTTCTTATTGTGGCCCCCGTTGTAGTAACTGAGGAAATACGTTAATAAACTGGGTATAAAGAAATGCTGACAGTAGTAGATAAATGAGACCCATTTGAAATACCTCGTTCTTCGGAACAAGATCCTGATGGTGGTCAAGATAAAATATATCACCACCGTTGTTAAACTGAAAGCTAGCCCACAATTGATTCCCCCAACGTCAAAAGCTAATGGTATCGTCAAAATTATTAGTGCCAAGTAAAGCGAGGAGAATAATGCTCGTATAAATCTAATGGTCCTATACTTAATCACCAGATACATTTGATAATAAACCGATCAAATAAATATAATTTTCTTTTTTTTTTTCTTGCTTGTTTGTTTGTTAGTTTCTTCCTTTTATATGGTATACATAAACTGATCAAATGGTAATAGATAGTAAACGTGACGATGTTGACCTGTTTTAAATTGATGACTTTCACAAACCTTGTAGTTGAGTACAAAATTATGCGTTGTTACGATAAAAAAGTAGTTTAATGTTTTGATTAAACAAAAAAAAAAAAAAAATAAAAAAAAAAATAAAAGATAAAATTTAAAAAAAAAATTTTTTTTTTTTAATTCCTTTGCGTCAATTATCGTCGTAAGTTTCAATTTAGCGACATTGATCACAGTCTATACATAATTCGTAACTCATACACATTTCATAAACTAGATATTCATAGCGGTGGTTTTGTTGTTTAACTCCAATGAGGTCTTGAGCAATTGTCTCAAGTCTAAATCCAGTAGTTTATAGTCGTAGCAGATGTTGAACCCTTCCAAGTATCGTATCACTTCGAATCGTTGTAAATTATCAACGTCCTTGCCCTTGTTGATCGGTGGCAACCCGTAGAACTCGGACGATATACCGTCAGGAAACGTTACTGACGAGTTTCGTTTCTTCCTCCTGAAGTCTTGCTTTACTTTGGTCTCATATTCGACTTCTGCTTTCTTCTTCAACTGTATTCGCATGTGTGCTAGAAACTTCATCTATAAGCTGACTCGTGACTGGTCGTGGTGGTGGTGGCAGAAAGAAGAAGAACAGGTGGGTGTCAGATCAGTAGTAGTAAACGAAAGGTCGAAGGTATGCCAATATAAATATATATAATCGATAAAAAATTTTTGAGACAACAAAGGCATCAAGAGTCCAATTAATTTGTATTATGTCATAACAAGAAATTAACAAATGTCAATTTTGATACCAATAGGTCCCCTTCAACTAAAAATAAAACATTAATAATAATAAAAAAAAAAAGGACAATAAAAAATATACACTTGATGTCAGTGGGTGATCTCATGAGCAACAAAAATTTATCGATTTTGCATCCATTTTTGTTCCAAGATCTGGGCCTAGAAGCGCACCACACATAATATTTTTCTCAAAGGGAAAAAGTTAGACACAATAATCAACCTGTTTTTATACGAGCGGGCGGGGCTTGTCTTGACTGCTTTCGATTACAACTAAACAGCTATGTTTCCCTTTGTCGTATCTCGTACAGTAACAACAACATGTTGATCAACCGTTGCCAAACAATCACCAACTAAACCAGGTGTCGATGTAGATCTATTGTTTGACCCCGATTTCGTTGCCCAAGGAGCAAAAGTCTATTTATTTAGGTTGTAGTTTGCCGTTGGAAGACTACGGGAATAACACAAATTATACGGAGTGATTACTACATCCATGTCGTCTGGGTTTAAGCTTTAAACATGTCTCAAACCTGTTACAACATCTCAAAGCGCAATAATATTATTTTTTGTAAATGTAACCTCTGTTAGCTAAGACAGCAATCACACTCACGGTTCCAGGTTACCCACCATATATAATCTAGAAGTAGAACTAGGTCACTGGTTATTGAGAATTTGTTTTTTTGTCACACTATACGATGCAAACTAGTTAGCACTAAAACTATTTTATTACATTATCCAATCACCTCAGACGGCGTTCTAACCAGCGGTGGGGGAGTGCAACAATTTAACTTTTTATTTTTTTGGGGACTCACAGTGGCACTATATACATTGGCCAATGACATAAGCTGTGGCTACAGTTTGGAAACACCAGTCGCCCCCCAAAATCGCCTACCGGAATACTTGGCAATCGGTTCGAACAAAAAATAGGTAATCAATTTCACAGATTGGGATATATATATATTTTTTTTTTTTTACGATATCTGATTTGATCAATCTACACAGTTGGTTCGTATGTTCGTATGCACGGGCTTATCTATTAAATAGTAGTTAGTCAACATTTGGTGCACGTGATATGGCAGCATTAAATAAATGTGCATAAAATAAGAATCCATCTGTCACAAAAGTCAAGCATCCATCCACCTCACCTATTGCGAACGGCGATGGCAGACATATAGATTACTATGCGAAGGAAAGTCGAGGTTTCGAGATGAGGATTTTTATTTTAGTTTTTGAACTATTATTTCGATTTACGAGGTTATCAAATTTTTTACTAGAGCCACAATTTAGATTGCAATTTAATTCTGCATTGTATATATATTTGAAAAGATCTTGAGGTCGTTTTTCATAACCGCAAATGAGTGCTTTGATCAAACCTGTTCAAAGGTTGAAATGGGGGTTTTTACCAGTCAGACGTATAGTCGATGAGGACGAGCACGGCAATTTCATAGGTGAGTCGGTGGAACAAAGTTTAAAAGTTAAAGTGGAAGCAGATACGACGGACCAAGATTCGGTTGCCAAGTCATTGGACTCTAAAAATGTCAAAGAAATTGAAATCCAAGCCACACACACGCTTGAGTATAGAGACGAGGCCAACCGTCCGTGGTGGAAGTTTTTCGACGAGTACGAGTACAGGGTCACTACATCCAGCAAGGCCAAGAGAAAATGGTACAAATGGTTCCATGACGATGACACTCCCGAAGAAAAGCGGTTGATCTTGAAGATTGACTTGTTGCTCACTGTTTACTCGTTGATGGCGTACTGGGTCAAGTACTTGGACCAAACGAATTTGACCAATGCGTATATCGGCGGCATGAAGGAGAGTATAGGCATGGAGGGTAATGATTTTGTTAACACGGGGGTGATGTTTTCAGTGGGGAACATCATTTTCCAGATCCCTTTTATGTATATCTTGTACGCGTTGCCTTTGAACTACGTTTTACCTATTTTGGATCTATGCTGGTCGGTCCTCACCATATGTTTATCGCAAGCTAAGAACGTTGCTGGGTTGAAGGCGTTGAGGTTCTTTGTTGGTGCTTTTGAAGCTCCATCGTACATTGCCTACCATGCATTGTTTGCGTCGTGGTTCAAAGGGTCCACCGGAGAAGTTGCAAGACGTGCTGGTTTCTACTACTTGGGCCAGTATCTTGGTATATTGACGTCGGGCTTGTTATCGGGTGCAATCGAACGAGGTATGAAGGACGTGGGTGGCTACGAAGCTTGGCAATGGATATTCATCATCGACGGTATCATATCGATAGCTGTTGGTATCATTGGGTTCTACATGATTCCAGGAACCCCTGAGGATTGCTATAGTATATTTTTATCCGACGACGATATCAGATTAGCCAGACGGAGAATGCAGAGGGATCAGAAGGACACCAAGCCAAGGGAAGACGTTGTCAAGTATTTTTTCGACATTGAGATCTGGAAGGATATATTCAGCACATGGCATTTTTACGTCTTGTCGCTATGGAACATTCTCTTGTGGAACAATTCGAGTGGCACGTCGGGAGCTTATGCCTTGTGGTTGAAATCGTTAAAGTCGCCCGATGGCTCCCCAAAGTACAGTCCGGGCAAGTTGCAAGACATGACTGCGTTGACTCCCGGGTTGGGCTTGGTGTGGTTGACTTTGACGTGTTTGATTGCCGACTTGGGCAAGTCTAACGTTGGTGCCATCTTGTTCAGTCAGGTGTTTAATGTCTTGGGCAATGTGTTGCTAGCTGTGTGGCATATTCCACAAGGTGCAAAGCTATTTGCGTTTATTTTGCAGTACTGGGGGTGGGCTGCGGCTCCCGTGTGCTATGCGTGGCAATCTTCAATATGTAGGAAGGATTTACGTAAGCGACAAATCATTTTAGTGTCGATGAATATTTTAGCCCAGCAGTCTACTGCGTGGATTGCAGTATTGGTGTGGAAAACGGTTGAGGCGCCACGATTCCTCAAAGGTTTTAGTTTCACCGCATCAAGCGGGTTTGCATTATCGCTATGGACGTTAGTTGTCTTGTGGTTTTACAAAAGGGACGAAAGAGCAAATGCAAAAGAAAACGGTATCGTGCTCTACAATTCGAAACTCACCGGCGACTACGAAAAACCCCCCGTAGTTGAAATTGAAACGGTTGACCAAGCTCCGTGAACTTTAAATGATATACAATGCAATATACACCAATAGACGTTCTCCGTATTCTTTGAATGATAATCACGTCTCTACAACAGTCGATAGCCATGATGTGAAACACCACCAATAACCAGAAACAAACCATCAGTTGAAAAACTACATAGTGGGACACACTATACACACCTTGATGTGCAATAATTTCGGTAATCCATTCTGTGTTGCGTACAGTCACGCTGAAAAAAATAACGGTGGTAGTATAATTCTGGCAACTAACCTGTACAAACCTGCCTAAAGGTTAGGCAGCTGGCGGGCTATTTTACCACGTTTGATTGGCAGACTTAAGCCCATTTGGAGATAAGATAAGCCCTGATTTATATTCCCGAATTGAATAAAAAATTACATGCAAATCTGATGGCAAGTGTAAAGCCAGAGGAAATAATTTATAGCCGGTGTAGACAAAATATTACGCAAATTTGTGCGTACCGTAACTTACCGTTTTGCAACTTATACTTTACCAGTTTTTTTTTTTTTTGTTGTTGGTGTTGTTGACCGCTGATAACCGCCCTTAACCAAAAAGTCAAACATGACACAAAAAGGTGTGTGTTGCAAATTATAATCGAGACTAGATCAAGTATACATCTATATATATATATATATATGTATATCTGTCTGTTCCAATCTGTTCATTTTTACATCATTAATAACAATGGCTCCAGTTCAAGAGAATATCGGCTCAGTTATTGACAGCTCAATCGAATCAACAAACACAGACATATCTTTAGGCGAATACATCTACTGTAGAATCAGTGAAGCAAATCCTAAATTGAGATCTATTTTTGGCATACCTGGTGATTTCAACGTAGATTTGTTGGAACATGTCTACTCGCCATTAGTCGCTTCTAAGGACATCAAATTTGTCAATACCTGTAATGAGTTAAACTGCGCTTATGCTGCAGATGGTTACTCGAGAGTAATTGGTGGATTGTCATGCTTGATTACAACATTTGGTGTTGGTGAGTTGTCTGCTATCAATGGTATTGCTGGTGCATATTCCGAATACTCGCCCGTTTTGCACATTGTCGGCACTACATCGACAAAACAGAGAGAAAACACCGCTTCCGTCATCAACCTCCACCACTTGGTTCCAAATAAGAATGTCTCACTCGCACCTAATCACGACGTTTACAAGGAAATGGTGTCGGCTATTTCATGTGTTGCTGAGTCCTTGGATCACGATATGGAGGCTAATTTACGCAAAATCGACCATGTCTTGAAAACAATTGTCAATGAGTCCCGTCCAGGCTACTTGTTTGTACCTTCCGATGTACCAAACTTGACCCTCCCTGCAACGAGTCTCTACGCCAACCCATTTACTGCCGACTCAAAATATAAAAACACCAAAGAGTCAAATGAAGCATTGGATAAGTTTACTTCATTGGTGTTAACCAAATTGTACTCGAGCGCAAAACCTTCAATTTTGTCCGATTGCTTGACTTCAAGGTTCGGTTTCCACAAGCAATTGTCGACTTTTCTCGATGAGTTGCCTAGCAATGTGGCATTGTTCAGTACCCATGTAGCTAGAAACGTCGACGAAACAAAGTCAAACTACGTGGGCGTATACAACGGTAGGGGGTCATCATCAAAATTGGTGCAACAAGAGTTTGAATCGTCGGACTTTTTGTTGGCTTTAGGCTACTTCGAGACCGAAATGAACACGGGGGGATACTCATCAAACTACTCCAACATCAATAACTGCATATTTGTACATCCTGACTTTATAAAGATAAACAACGACACATATGAGATCAAACAGGCCGATGGTGAAAGATTGTTCACATTGGGCGAGTTTTTAACCAGTTTGACAAAGAACTTTGACGCTTCAAAACTCGAAACTAAATCAAGAAGTATCCACCAACACACCCCTGCTCCATTACATACACCATCCGACATTGACTCCCACTACGTCTCACAAAACAAGTTGATTGATCATTTCAACGCAACTTTGCAGGAGGACGATTTGCTCATTGTCGAAACAATGTCGTTTGCATTTGGTTTACCCGACATCAAGTTTGCCAAAAATGCTGGCCTCATTGCATCCAACTTCTACGGCTCCATTGGTTACGCTTTGCCAGCAACTTTTGGCGCAACTATGGCCGTCAACGACTTAAAGTCCACCAGAAGAATCATCTTGGTCCAAGGTGACGGTGCTGCACAAATGACTGCACAAGAGTTATCCAGTTTTGTCAGGTATCAGCAGTGGTTGCCAAACATGCCCCAGATCTATTTAATCAACAACGACGGCTACACTATCGAAAGAAAAATCAAAGGTCCTACCAGATCGTACAATGACATTAACGGGTTATGGAAATGGTCGAGTTTGTTGGCTGTGTTTGGCGGCGACGCCAAAATGCACAAGTCGTACCTTATCAACAACTTGGCCGAGTTTGACGCCCATTTTAAAACTGCGGCACCAAATGCCAAACAATTGCAGTTCTACGAAATCATAGCTGGTAAATACGATGTTCCAGACAAAGTAGACAAAATGATGTGTAGCTCAATAAGTAAGTAGAAATATATGAATTAGTTGTTGCTACTACTACCGCCATCTTTTTTCTGTTCTTTGTTTTTTTTTCCCATTCCATTTTCTCTTTTGTTTAAAACTTTTGTATCTAAACACTGTTCTCATGGTACGTATATATACATACTACAAGGCTTAACCATCACGTACTAACTATTCCAGTCTGCATTATTCAACTTTCAATCATTGTTACAAGTCATACTATTGTTGATATGCACATGCACATACGTCCATTCTGTGGCACCAGCTATATTAGATAACAGAAAATCAGGAGTGTTGAGTTTGTTTTGGAAGTTTGCAAGAATCGGAGAAAGATTGAGTCCTTACGTTGCTATAGGCTGTTTCATAATGGCATTCAATACGTTGAGTTCATGAAATATATATATGTATATATACATTATGCTTATCTACTATCTAAATTCGTACATTTCATTAGTTGAGTTACACAAGACTGGAACTCTTTCATTACCAACTATTCTTTCAAGAGACACCGCATCCCACTTGGAAAACAAGATTTTGACAATAGCCAAATTCAAGTCACATTCCTCCTTGAAAACCAGCTTGCCGACAAACCTGATTAATTCCTTGTAAAACACAGGGTTCTGAGGCAACTGATAAAGAATTATGGATTTAACCCCGTTGATCTCGTATCGTCTGAAATAATGCAATCTTTCAGTATACAACAACACTTTTATCTTGCCAGTGGCGAATTCGTGTCTTGTTCTCGAGAGTTTAGATTGCGAGCTGTATTCGTCGATGGAACCGAAATTGATCTTTGTCGAAGTCTTTAAATGGTTCTTCACCCTCAAGTAGTCGAAATACGACGGGATGAAAATCATGATTCCGTCTTCGTACGATAAACTCTTGAACAAGTTGGGTATGACTGAATTGATAAAGTACTTGAACCTTGCCTCGGGCTCGGTTACCGGCGACGATGAGTCGAATCTCTGGTAGATTTGCTTGATTTTTAAACCGATCGAGTTCATCATACTTGACTCGGAATCAATCATTGGTTTGATCTTCACTTTGCCCGACAAATTCTGCGATTTTGAAGATATCAAATTGTTGATGTTGGGGGTTTGGTACTCGCAAAACACCAAATTCTGCCTCAATAGTTTTGACTGGTCGTTGATTGACCACATTCTGATCCTGCTGAAATCGGCATCGTGGAAATCCTTTGGGATTTTATTTACATATTTTAATACCGTATTTACATGATCCCAGTTTTGCATTTCAATTTGATTCGATTTGTCAACCACTAGTATCTCAATCGACGACAAAAAATCATACTGTCTTTTCTTCTTGTCTGGGTTTTCCAAAATCATCGATAATCCAATCGGAGAAGCTATGATGATATCCGATGAATAGAAGGACGAGTACAACTTTAAACTTTTCCGGGTGAACTTGAGGCCAATGCAGAAAAAATCATTGTTGTTGCCCTTGAATGCATCTATGTAATCAGCGGGCTTGTTGATCTTGGATGGGTCTTTTTGATAAAACTGACTATTGAACTTTTTCTTATTCTCTTGTTGGTCGCTACCCGATAGTTTGATGATTTCTTCAACTGCCTCGTAACATGCGTCCCTTGTTGGCAATAGTATTAACACTTTGGGTCTGGTGAAGCCTTGGTCTTTGAACTCGATATCTTGATCCTTTTGCGCGTGTAGCTTGGCGGTGTTTTTCAAAATTCTATCTCTAGTCTTGTAAACGTGGTTCAAAACATGCAACAAGTATAATTTTTTGTACGAGTTATTCTTGAACGTTTTATACTGGTAACTAACATCTTGGTAGTTGATCATGGGGTTGAGCACGACATTGTCAAGCTTGGACAAACTTTTATCATAATGTTGTATAAATGCATCGACGACTCTTTTCTTGATTCCGTATTCGCTCAATTTCGATTTCTCCAATAAAGGTGGCTCTAGAGTTTCTCCCGGTGGATTCTGAGTCACTGAACTGGTGTTTATATCTTTATACTCCTGTTTGCCAACGACTTTCCATCTCTCCTGTATTATCTTTTGTTGTCTATTTAAATATTCCTCCGTTGGTTGATTGAAATGTACCTCGAATGGATCCAGTAATAATCCTTTCGAAGATTCGTCTTCATCCTCAGCGTCGCTTTCAAATATTTCTTCCTCTTCTGCTCCTTCTTCTTCGTCTATATTTGCACCCGCAACTTCATCGTCGTCATTTTCCTTTTGTTCTTGTTCTTGAACCTGTTCGACACTCTTTTTAGGCTCCTTGTGTTCGGAATTCAACAACGTCAATAATGCAGAATACGCTTTACCACTAGAATTATCTTCTTCGTCATCTCCATCTTCTTCTTCACCTTGTTCATTATCCGATGCTGCATCGCTATTTTCCCCATTTTCTTTCTTTGCTTCTTCATTTTCTTCAACAATTGGCTTTCTGGCAGCTGTCCTTGTAATCTTCCTCAACTGCTGTCTACCTCGCTTGCCACTTTTGTCGTGGTCATGAGACCTTCTCTTAACCTGGCCAACCATACTTTTCGCATCTAAAAAAATATCAAGAGAGATGAAGGTGCAGATAAAAAAACAAAAAAAAAAAAAAAAAAAAATTGGTACTACGCACGTTATTGTACATTTTTATCAACACTTGATTTCGACTACCACACCATCTAAAACCAGAAAAAGATATGAATTATAGCTCGACGCAAATATAGAACCCATTATTATATACATGACAGACCCGACTGACGATCCATTCCAAATGGATGAGGATTTTAAAACCCCAGTGTATGAGACACCACCCGACTTTTACAATGATAACAAGTTACTACGTTCCAAGATAGACCAATTGAAACTAGAAAACAACAACAATAACAACAACAACAACACGACGACAGAGGAGGAGGAGAAGTACGACGAGGACTTAGACGATAAACTAGATATGAACCTACAAAAGAACTTGCAGATCGAATACGAGAACCAGCTAAGATCTAATCAGCCGTTGACTCCACCGGAGAACTTTGCCCTAGTTGTGAACAAGATATACAGAAGCTCGTTCCCCCAGCCGAACAACTTTACCTTTTTGAAGGAATTGAAGTTGAAGTCGATACTATGTTTGATACCAGAGGACTACCCCAACCTACAGAATGAATTTTTGAGTCAAAACAATATAAAGTTGTTTCAATTGGGGATGTCGGGGAACAAGGAGCCGTTTGTTAAGATTTCTAGCGAATTGATAACTGAAGCAGCAAAGATTGTGTTAGATCCCAAAAACCAGCCCATTTTGATCCATTGTAACAGAGGTAAGCACAGAACAGGATGTTTAGTTGGAATAATCAGAAGACTACAGAATTGGTCGTTGACCATCATATTCGATGAGTATAGAAAGTTTGCGTCCCCAAAGGAAAGGCCGATGGATCAGCAATTTATCGAATTGTACGATGACACGGAAATAAAACACCATTGCGAAGAGAACAAACTATTGCCTTTGAAATGGGATTGACTGAAGTATAATAGAACGGACTATTTATAACTTGAATATTTCAGATAATGCCTTCGTAGCTAACCTCGTATAGCAATTTGAATTTAACTTATTTACAGCAATTTTTCTCCCACCGTCATCATCATCAACAACGCACCTCTAATTTCCGGGTGTGGAATCCACGCACTTTGCACTCATTGGAACGGACTATTCTTGCTCCAGAAGAATTCTCTCCCGTATAAACCAGTATTGAACAACGCCAAGCCGCTCAACAATGCAGGCGACAATCTGGCGTGGAAAATACTCTTGATTGACGATTTACCATTGACCATCAAGTACAAGGCTGACCATGCCATATTGAACCCCGACGCATTCACTGGGTCCCCGTCGTATAGCATCCACGCACCCAACAAGGAGGCGCCGCCAAATGTGAAACACGAGATTCTCGTCGGCTTCGACACAGCCAACTTTTGGTTGAACTTGAACGATGAGCCCGAGGTGCCTTTGTTGGGGATCAGCGCCGATGACTCCCCTGCGGACAATATCCCCTTGAAGATCAACGATGACCCTAATAGAACCGAAGGTATGGGTGAGATCCCCAACTCATTGAGTGTTTGGTATATTGAGGTGTCGCTCGACATTAAACAACAATTTATTTTTCAGTTGCTATTTCGCATGCGTACATAAAATACACCGCATCGGAATGTAAACTGACGGAATAAGTATATGGTAGGTAAACATCAATGGTGTCGACATTTGTTTGACACGTCACAGGAAGGTTGATTTGAGAGCATCCACACAGAGGGCAATTAACTAGTCTAGAGCACGACAACTGAAACTTTCGAGACTCATACTTCGATAACGATCGTCAGAAAACTGTAATGAGAATCATTCAAGGCATCATTGGCATTTTGTTTATTCTCTAAAGCATGAAATTTCTCTTCACTAATCAAGTCTTGTAACTTGAATTCGACGACAACATGTTCCATTCATCGACACCGCGCTACCTGTGTATATGTGTGTGTTTTTTTTTTGCAGCTATTAGGCAACAACTTGTTGACGCAGCAAGCTTGTGGAAAAATCAATCAAGAGTCAAAATATGCAATAAAACTTGGAGTATTTTAGGTATTTCTTTTTTATTAAAGTTTATATTTCACTAGTTTTAAGGTTGGGCAACAATAATTTATATGTTTTGAACGCTTAACGAACAAGGTTAGGAAAAAGTACGGTTTGACAATGGAAATGTAATCCGAATCTTGATCATTGTATAATGATTTAGGTGAGAAGTAAACTTGAAATTTCAACGAAAAGAAAAACCGGTGGGGGGAGGGGGGCCGAATTTGAAGCAGTTTAGCAGCACTTTTTGGCAATCTTTGGGAAAAAAATAGAAAATCGTGGAATGGATGCAAGATCACACACATTGCATCTACAATGTATACAAATGTAAAACATGACAAATTTCATTAAAAATCATAATATATTAAATAAATACAAAAGTTGAGAATTAAATTTAAGCCCTTTCACCACGTAATCTTCTAGCCAATTGGATATCCTTCTTTTGAATGGTAACTCTTTTAGCGTGAATAGCACACAAGTTTGTGTCTTCAAATAAACCAACCAAGTAAGCTTCAACAGCTTCTTGCAAAGCACCAATGGCGGAGGATTGGAATCTCAAGTCAGTTTTAAAATCTTGTGCAATTTCTCTAACCAATCTTTGGAATGGCAATTTACGTATCAATAATTCAGTCGATTTTTGGAATCTTCTAATTTCTCTCAAAGCAACGGTACCTGGTTTATATCTGTGTGGTTTTTTGACACCACCTGTAGATGGTGCTGACTTTCTAGCAGCTTTGGAAGCCAATTGTTTTCTTGGTGCTTTACCACCAGTTGATTTTCTTGCTGTTTGTTTGGTTCTAGCCATTGTTGATATCTGATAACTATTTATTTAAAAAATAAAAATAAACTACTATTTGGGATGGAATGAAGTTATTAAATATCAAATTTTAGTTTGTGTTTTATGTTTGTGTCAGAAGACGGTTAGTTCGCACCCTGTCGCACACTGTTTTTCTAGTTTCCTTTCTCATTGACAAAAGAGGTTTGGGTGCGTACATTTCAGTCCTGGTAGCGCAACAAAATAGTAACAATAATATTAATTCAACATACAATTTGATATTCGAAGTAAGAGTCAAATGATAAATAAAGTTAATTGGTTCCTTGAAAGTATGATTTTATAGGTTAAAGTAATACGTAGTTGGTTAACTTTGTAAAACAAGGTGTAGGTGCGGTATG
>JAJMKJ010000093.1:0-38971 GCA_030569255.1 Insectozyma sakaeoensis | reverse complement strand
AACCCCCACTTCCTTTATTTCAATGTTGTGTTATTATTATTAAGAAATGATTGTTTTTAATATATATATTTATAAATTCCAACCCCCCCTGATCACCCTCCGTCTCTCTGTCCCACTCTCTCTTTCTGTATTATTGAGAATAGATTTTATCGTTTTTAATATATATTTATAATTCCAACCTTCTTGATCACCCTCTCTCTTTTATCGTTTTTAATATATATTTATAAATTCTTAGTTGTAGGTGGCCAGTTTGACTCTATCCCCATCATCTTCAAGTCTTTATCGATTTCGTCTAATCTTGCTGGTTGTGGCCCTTGGAAATGCTTAGTGATTCTCGTTTGTAGTGCTGAATCAGAGAGTTTGGTATCCAAAGGCTCGGGCGTAACGTATGAATCAGAACTCATTGCCGCCAGCACCAAATGCAGGTTATTCTGGTAGTTGTGATTCTGATTCTGATTCTGATTCTGATTCTGATTCTGATTCTGGCTTTGGTTGCTTCGTCTGCCCCTGCGTTTAGGCGTGGCGGCTGCACCAGAGTTGGAATCACTCATGTTAGTATCGGACCCCGAGGTCATTAACTTATCGTAAACTGAGTTCTGGAAGATCTTGTGCTTGAGCGATTTGCTACGTGGATCGTTACTATTACCTTTTGTTGTCTTTTTTGGCATATCACCACTGATGATGTTGAACTCATCCGATGTAATCAACGGCATGAAATCGTGCACCAACACATCGCTATTAGTAAACGTTTCACATTTGTACCCGCTCTTGCTCACCAAATTCATAATATCATCGTCATCAATCTCTCGTTCCAGATTCTCATCACCCTCCTGCTGTAAAAGACGCTTTAAAACCTGCTTAATCTCATCTGAATAGTTCTTGTTAGTGTAGTTGTGGAAAATCTTGTTTGACTCCTTTGAACGGATATCAAAAATCTCCTTCTTGTTCAAGTACTCCTCAAACACATCCTTCTGGTACTCGAAAAACGTCTTTAGCTTCTCCAACTTGTTGATCAAAATAAAGTTTAAATGCTTGTAGATTCTGTTCGAGTCCTGGTAGAACATCAACGAGTTCTTCAATAACTGGTAGTTTTCAAGGAGCTTGTTCCCCACGAGCTGTTCATCACGTTCAAACTCAAACCGTTTCTGCCAATTCAACAACTCAGCGTCGTTGATGTTTGAGCCGCGCAATGATATCTTGGACGACTCAATCTTTTTTAACTTCTTCAACAAGTTGAATTTTTCCACCGTGTATATGTCCTCACGGTGCTGGATGACAAATTGCTCCATTTCATCAAAACACCTGGCTAGATGTGCCCGTCTTTTCTCCCGGTTGGCCCCGCTCGCAGTTGCATATGACAACTCCTTGGGTGACAATGTTGGAAATTGTTGCTTCCTCATCCGCTGCAACGACTTGATCGCCTCTCGCGGGAACGAGTACGGGTCTTCAAACTTTTCTCCTGGTGCCTCTTCAACCGGCTTGTTGGTCACGTTACTCAAGCGCTGCTTGTACGTCTGGAACTTTGACACAAGATGCACCTCAACTTGATTCTTGGGCGCTTGCTCAAACGGATCAACATACTCTCGCGTGTCAATTTTCAGGTAATAGCTTTCGTCGTCATTCAAAACATCGTCACTGTTCCATGATGTATCCTGCTCGTTTCGTTCGTCATCAGCTACTCTATCGTTGAAATCCTGTTTTTCATTCTCTACATCGGTGTGGGTTTTGTTTTTGTTTGACTCGTAGTCCTGGATATTGAACCCTTCCTGACTCGCTTGTTTCTTCATGTCAAACAACGACCCTGCAGCGCTAGCAACCACCATGTCGACCCTGGGCAACTCCTCGTTAGCTTCGATAAACACCTCAAACACATCCGACGGCAATAACGTCGACTTTTCCACTTCGACAGGATACGGCATATAATTCGGAGGTGGAAACGGCAACGGTGGTGCTTGTACGTACTCATTTGCAAGCGGGCTCTCAATAACTCCACCCACCTCCTGATCTTTCTCCTGGTCTTTCTCTGTCTCCTGTTCCTGCTCTTTCTCCTGCTCCTGTTCCTGTTCCTGCTCGTCCTCTCTGTCTAGTTCGCGTCTCAACTGCTCAAACTTTTTCCTAAACGACGCTAGCGAATATGGTAACTCATCGCGGTTGATCTTTGGTGGTGGTGGGTATATGAATGGCACCATCACGCCACCTCTCTCATCGGCATCAACGTCGTCGGCATCCTGGGGTAGTGGCGGTGGACGTGGCGGTGGGAACTTCAGTACAATTCCCGATATCTGCCGCTTCAACTGGTCATTTTTAAAGTCAACCGTCAAATCAGTGTAAAAGTCGTCAAGGTCATCCGGCGCATTGACTATGGGTATGATATCGGAGGGAACAGTATTGTATAACGATTTATTGTAGCTCGAGCTTGCCCGCCTTGGAACATTTGAATTCGTCGTCGACGATACCTTCTGTCGTTTGGGGGCATTATAAATGGCCGCAATTTCTTCTCTTGTGGGAACATCAATCGGTTTCTTCAATTTGAATTTTGTCGAATTCTCCATTTTGCAACCCTGGTATGCTGGTTTTAATGGTATAAGTCTCGTTTTTTGCTAAAGGTCAGCCTAGTTCAATTTACCGCTGTAATCAGCAGTTTGCAAAGGTTGTAAAAATTTAATCTAGTATTATTTTATTTTAATTTATGATTTTTTTTTTTTTGTTTTGTTACTACACAACAAGGTTGTTTGATCTCTGCTTGGATCCAGCACGCAGTGGGATGTAGTTGTTCTCAGTGGGAGATTGGGTCCGTAGAAGTGATGTGTAGATTTGTGTGATGTAAATTTGGAAATTATCAACAGCTCAAGTGTCACTCAAGTGTCAACTCAGTGCTCTCCGATGATGATGATGATGGGTAAGAAACGGCGAATCGAAACCAAGATACACTCTCCTTTAGTTAGTTGAACAACGTCAATAAGTCAGTATAAGGTGCCTTGGGTGCTAGTCACAAGATTGTTGGGATTGGGTACAAGTTACAAGTTACAAAACAAATGCTGCGAATAGGTCGTGTCTGTATCTGGTCATATTATCATCACAATTTTGGTTGACTGGAATGCAGCGCTACCTTTTCCTAGCACCAATTCAGTTGCTGTTTATAACAAGAAGGAGTAACAAACTATGGTGTTTGCCCAAGTTATACCGCTGTATGTTAAACAACGAACTGGAAGTTGCACATGGTGGACTAACCTATTTGCGCTTGTTGTGTTTGGTAGCGTATACCTTGCTAGGGCGGAAACTGTGCAGCAAAACATACTCCCCCCGATGTTATTTCTCACTTTGAATTAAATGATATACCAGTTTCGCAGTTTGGGTTGTGTGCTACAGACGAGTTTGGTAGAAACTTTCCAAAAAAATCTAGTTGCAAAATTTTGCTCACAATTGCCAAATTTTTACACTAAAACATAGAACGATGGTAGACTAGGTGATTTCTTACAAAACATCTCGAACCCCCAGTTTCCAAACACTGTTATCTAACATAACATATTTCAAACTACTCAATTTCATTTTGCATTAATTCCTTAATTCCTTAATTCCACTCCCAATCGCTCATGTCTACAAATTTCACTGGAGCAAGAAAAACAACTACGAAAGGAAAAAAAAAAAAAAATTATAATAAAAAAAAAAAAAACAAACAACCAACAATATAAGGAGATTGAACAATTTCAAATGCCACCAAAGAAGAAAGTTTCAACGACTACTCAATCATCCCTGAACACTATATTAGAGCCAAGGACTAGGGTGATGGCAAAAATGAAACTGTATCCACCTTGGCCAGCCTTCATCACCCCAATTGAAGACGTGCCACCGCAGGTATTGGAGGAAAAAAGAGACAAGACGCCATACTGTGTGATATTCATACCTGAAGGTGACTTTGCCTGGGTTGGCGAGAACTCAGTCACCGAATTGACAAACGAAGAAGTCGAGTCCTTGCTAGCTTCGACCCCACAATCCAAGAGGATAAACATAAAAGACTTGAAAGCGAAAAATGGACGTGGCACCAAGGTCAAAGAGGCAATATCCGCCGCTAATGGTTTAACGTTTGACGAATTTATGAAAATACTAAGGGAGGAAAAAGCAGGGGATGACGAAGAAGAGGAGGAGGAGGAGGTGGAAGAAGAAGAAGAAGAAGAAGGAGCAGGAGAAGAGGTGATGGATGAGGAGGAGGAGGGGGAGGGAGTGGTTGAAAAAGAGGAAGTAGATGATAAACAGGCTTTGAAATCACAGGTCAAGAATGAGAAAGAAAAAGAAAACGAGCAGGAAGAGGAGGCAGATTATGGCGATAACGAAGACGAAGACGCAAACGATGTGTCGAAACTACCACCGAAAAGAACGTCACGCAGTAACGGAAAACCAACAAAACCATCAACAGACATACTGGAAAATGGAAATAAACGAAAAGCAAGTGTTTCAACAACAACAAGAAAGAAGGGGAAACACGAGTCGAGCGATGATGAGACGCAAACTGCAGTTGCAGCAGCTGCTGCTGCCATATCAAACAAGTCAACCACAAAGCAACCCATCAACGACGAAGAAAAACAACACCAAATATGGCTCTGTAGAATTAAGTTGCAGAAAACTTTGATACAAAGAAATCAAAACTCAACGCCAAAGGATTTGTCAGAAGTTCCCGAACCAACAGCCGATGAGTTGAGCGTGGCAAGATTGATATTATACAGATTAGAAGAGTTGGCCATAACTTCAGATTTGTTGAAAAAGACCAAAATTCACAAAGTTTTAAAATGTATTATTAAAGACCCAACGTTAGAATTCAAAGACAGTTTCAAATTACACGAAAGATGTCAAGATGTTTTGAATAAGTGGGCGCCCCATATAGAGAAATTAAAATTGGAAAAGCAAAACGAAGATGAGAAAAACAATCTGGAAAAGCAGGTTAAACAAGAAGAGAATAGTAAAAATGACAAAGAACATGCTGATAACGGTAACACCATTGACAACAACAGCAACAGCAATAACAATAGTCATAATAATAATAGTACTGCCAACAATAACAATAACAATAACAATACAATAGATGAGTCTGAAATATCGGGTCTAGATTCAATTAATTAATAAAAGTTAATACCCATTTATACCTGGCGAAATAGAGAGGTATCTCATTTCGCACTTTCAAGCATGTGGATGTGCAGATGCATTCAAACACTAGTTGATCGTGTGAGATGTTGCAAGATTCGTTGTTGCGACTTGAATACCACTACAACTTTACAAATCACACATGTGATAGTGTTATTAGCTAAGAGGTACAATTTGTTGTTGCAGCGATTGATGATGGTGATTACTATTATAAATTGTATTTGTATATATATACACCAATTTTTTTTTTTTTTTTTTTCTATTATTGTTTTTTTTCCCCATGTTTACGCGGACAGTAGCCAAGTCCTACCAACATTGAATTATACATCAGACGCTCAATTCGGCAATGATAAGCTCTTGTTCTGTAATATTTTACATGCGCTTAATGCTGTTTGTGGATGGTACCAATATCATATTTCAAACTCAATGAAACACTTGTACGCTTGATTAGGTCAATGGCAAAGTTTGACGGTCTCAGAAGGAGGTTTATTTTGAGCCTGGGCTTTGACAGCACAGTGAATTTAGCTTCAATCACGGTATCTCCAAAATCAACTATATACAGTGTTTAGAATCAAGTATTGCAGTGTTTTTTTTTCAACTGTGGCTGCAAAACTCGAAACTATAAACACTAGATGAGGCAGGGATAATCCAGAGCAGAGTTGCTTACCTGAAGCTGGTAATTTATGTGGAAATTGGGCTTGGATAAAAATGTTGTCCTTTATATTGCACTCGCAAGAGGAGTAAGGACTCTTGATTTTCATCAATTGCCATATTAACCCGGCTATTCAATTGACAACCAAACTTCAATAATTAAGCAACCAATTAGAAAAAAGGCGATGGTAAGATTTTTCAATACGGAGATGGGTATAACAGCGGTATAAACCACCGCGTATCTACACGGAGAAGGTTAAAACCCATTATATACACCGCTTACTTCCCCCCTTATGGCATCTACAGTGATATTTCAAAGGTTTATAGGAACGAAGGCAGTTTTATTTCTTCAGTTTATTATATTTTTGATTTTTTTTAATTTTTTTTTTTTTTTTTTTTTTCATCTTTTTTTTTTTGTTTTGCAAGCTTCTCACTTTTTTTTGTTTCTCTGAAATTTTTCTTCTCTTCTTTCTCTTTTTTTTTTTTTTCAACAATTATAGTTTAGATCCAATATGGCTGAAGAAGATGTATGTTATATATACTTTGTTGATTCATTGATAGAATCTCCACTGTCCAACATTCACACAACCACTTTGCTTTCAATTCAGCTACCTTTATCCATTGTTTGGTGCTAGTTTAATTTTGGGGTCAACAAGAGCTAAAAATTTTCTAAGATTTTTTTTTTTTTCCCCCAACGAGAGATGATGACACATTCACCAAAAGATATCTATTTTTTGAATACTATTGTTAAGCTTGTGAGAGACTAGATTACTATTAGAATCATCTGGCTACAGTGTTTCTGCCACCTTTGTTTGGTGGCAATTGGATTGATGATTAGTCTTTTTTTACTGCTTAACTGTTCAGAATGTTGATTCACATCCACACGAAAAAAACAAAAAAATTTTTTAGTTTTACCAACAGCAAAGAATGGAAAATGTGTTGATTTGATAACCGTTTACTAACTTTGATTTAATAGCATACCTTTGAAACCGCTGATGCAGGTGCCGCTTTAACTTACCCAATGCAATGTTCTGCTTTGAGAAAAAACGGTCACGTTGTTATCAAAAACAGACCATGTAAAATTGTTGATATGTCAACTTCTAAAACTGGTAAGCACGGTCACGCCAAGGTCCATTTAGTCGCTATTGACATCTTTACTGGTAAAAAATTGGAAGATTTATCACCATCTACCCACAATATGGAAGTTCCAAATGTCTCAAGACAAGAATATCAATTATTAGACATTGATGATGGTTTCTTATCATTAATGACCAACGAGGGTGACACCAAAGATGACGTTAAAGTTCCAGATGGTGAATTAGGTGACAAAATCCAATCTGAATTTGACGAAGGTAAAGATTTGATTGTTACTATTATCTCAGCTATGGGAGAAGAAGCTGCTATTGCTTACAAAGATGCTCCTAAAAACTAATCTTGATTATATTTAAATAAACAACTATAGTCTGTACATGGTAATATTTTCTCATTAGACAGTAAGAAAACATTTTTAGTAGATTACTGTTAGATTTCTCTACAAACAACCTTATTCCTGTTTCGAATCTAGAGACACACAGAGCTTGAAGGGTGAGTTTTACAACATTCGGCTGTCCTTGTTGCAAGGGTTTTAGTTTTGGTTTAACCGGTGATCGTGTGGTGATTTTTCGGTTGAAAATAGCCGTACGTTGATGGCATAAACTAGTGGCGATAACGAATACATGGCGACGTTTTCGAGTACACCACAACATAATCTCGGTATTATGAGACTGGCAATACTACATGTCCTATCCCGTTGAACTCGTAGTTTATTCTCCGTTTCGGTAGACGCTGACAATTGGAGATAAACAGCTTTTATTTTTTATTTTTTATTTTTTTTATTTTTATTTTATTTTATTTTTTTATTTTTTATTTTTTTTCCCCTGTTGTTTCTTTCCCGCTTTCTTCAAACCTGAACGGCAAGAAACCACTGATTTCATTTTCAACAATCATAACTTCATTTTCACCAAATACATCCCGGTTTGCTTCGAACCAAAACAGTTTGAACTTGTTTCTGAGATGTCTTCATCCACAGCCACCACAACTTTACTCCAGGCAACTTCTTCATCATCCGCTTCTGAAACATGGTTGGCCTCGACATCATCACTGTCTTCAAGCGACTACAATCCGACGGGGAACTACTCATTTGTGGGCACTACACCGAGTACCGTGTTATTTTTTTTGGCATTGGGCATTGGTGTGTTTATTGCGCTACTATTTATATTCTTCACCATTCGATACTTTATAAGGTCAAAGTATGGCTTGAACACGATCCCATTGAATCGACGAACTTTTTACACAACGTTCCATAGTCGTGATAGGGGCCCGTCGCCAATTAACGAGCAAGCTTTTGCCCATATATTCACCACCTCCGAGATCCAAGAGCATCTCCAGTACATTAGGGATCACAATTACATAAGGGGCGAAATCATTGAGCAGCGATTGATCGATTCGGATCAGAACCAAACTAGACGACAACAAAGGATTAGAAGACGTAGAAGACGTAGAAGAAGAAGAAGAAGAAGACTTCGTTTCGCCAAGATGAAGAAGTTGACCAACGAAGAAGTCGAGTTGTTGTTCCCGCAAAAAACGTATTATGACTGGCTCAACGGGGGCAAGGAGAGAGATGTGGAAAATAGAGAGGGAATGTTGAAAGAGGAAGAGGCAGTAGAGATTGTGCCCGAGGTAAACGATGATGACGTGTCGTTCCATTCAGTGTACACCAATCCTCCGTCGACTAGTATTGAAATGAAGGAGATACAGCCGATAATCCACGACTTGGAGGTGGAAGAAAATGATTTGAGTGTAAGAAACTCAAAAGCAAACAAGGTGGAGGTTGATAGCCATAGTTTACACTTTGATTCGGGGTCATGTGCTATATGTTTAGATGTGTTGGAGGATGACGACACGGTGCGTGGGTTGATTTGTGGTCATGTATTTCATCAGACATGTTTGGATCCGTGGTTGATCAAGAGAAGAGCGTGTTGTCCCATGTGTAAGCGAGACTATTTGTTTAAACGGGACTATAAAAACGGCAATCAAGAAAGCACGCCAACCAATAATAATAATAATGACGATGACAATAACGATAATAATAATAACAACAACGATGATGATGATGATGATGACGATGATGACGACGACGACGATGACGATCTCACGAGCATCGACATAAATGACATCCAGAACGACCCAGCACTACAAGCGATGCTCCAGGACTTGATACCGACGTCTGAGCGGGCAAGGATAGTTTTAAATGATCCACAGTACTCATCGTTGAATCTTGAGCAACAAGGTAAAGAGATTGCAGAATGTAAATACGGCAAGTTTCCCAAAATCTTGTGGTGGAAGATTATGGGGATTTCGAAATCTAACTTGTTCAATTGGGCAGTTTTGAATTTGGTGAGCCAATATCGGGCTGAGAATCCGCCCGAGACAACGACAACGACATCGACATCGGCATCGACATCGACACCCCCTAATAACGAAAGTAACGACAACAACGATGACAACAACGACGACGACAACAACAACGACGACGATCGACAGACTCGATTAACAAGAGATATAGTTGAGAATAGAGTATAATGCTTAATATAATACGCCTCTGGTTATTACGGCAACAACGAGCGACAGACTCGATCCACAAGAGATATAGTTGAGAATAGAGTATAATGCTTAATATAATACGCCTCTGGTTATAACGACAACAACGAGCGACAGACTCGATCAACAAGAGATATAGTTGAGAATAGAGCATAATAATCTTCTAATACACCTCTGGTTATATACAGTATTGAAAAACAAAAACGAAAAAAAAAAAAAAAATTTTTCATAATTTTTCCATCTCTTGAGAAATCGATATAAACAATCTATCTATACAGGTAATATACATATTATATACTCGACTACACAGACATAGCAGAGATAAATTTCAATCAGCATGGCACCAAAGAAAAACATTAAAATGGACTTGGGTTCATTTTTAGCCGACGATACATTTGGAGGTAGCTCATGGGCAGACGAAGAAGTTGATTTAACATCGATTGGGTTGCCATTGAACAATGCAAGCACAGCAGCACCGATTGCGCAGAACAGCAGCAGCACCACGAGCAACTTTAACAGCCACGGCCACGGCAATAATACAAGTAGTTTTGGCGGTGATGAATCGAGCTATAGTGACTATCCCAAGAAGGAGCGAGTCGAGCATCCAGTTCCCGACAAGCCACCGTATAAGGCGCGTGTTGCCAACTTACCGTACGAGTTAACGGAGGAGATCATCGTCAGACATTTCGAGGACAGAATGCAAGCGCAGGATATTATCTCCGAAGTGAAGATAATCACCGAGAAGGATACCGGCAGACAAAAGGGGGTTGCCTTTGTTACGTTCCACGAGAGGGAGTTTTTGGAAGAAAGTTTGAACTTGAATCATAGTGATTTGAACGGCAGAAAGATATACGTCAATGTTGCAGCACCACCGAGGGCCGACGAAGGCGACTGGAGGGCTGGCAGAAATGGTCCGTTGAGGGACAGAAGGGAGCCACAGGCAGAGTTGGACTGGGGGTCAGCTAGAAACCTGAGAGCCGATTTACCAGCTAGAGAAAGACCACACAGAATCAATAGTCAAGGAAGCGACAGACCGGTAAGGGACAACTTGGACTGGTCGAGCGCTAGATCAGCAAGCAACCAGTTGCCTCCAAGGGAGAGATCCAACAGAATACCTTCGGGGGAACGTGCGCCAAGAAGACAGGAGCCAGAGCTCGATTGGGGCTCAGCAAGGAGCCAACAAGCAGATTTGCCAGTCAGATCGAGACCAGAGCCAACTGAAAGAACAAGCAGCAGAAGAAACATAAAGAAGGATGAGCCCGAGTTTGATTGGGGTTCAGCAAGATCCACCCAGGCTTCATTGCCCCCAAGAGCACCAAGAACAGTTAGTCAGTCGCAGTTGCATGTCAAGCAGCAGCAACCAGAGTTTGACTGGAAGAGAGGACAGCAACCATCAGCAGCAGCCCCACATTCCCGCAGATCTAACGAGACCAAGAAAGAGCAGGAGCACTCAAAGCCACAGCAATCTTCTTACAGTGTGTTAGCAGGGTTAGACGGCGATGATGACGACAATGACAATGACAATGACGACGAAGACGCGGATAATAAAAACAACAACAACAACAACAACAACAGTAATGATAATAATGAGATAACTAATTTGGAGAAACAAACAGCAAACTTGACAGTGTCTAATGATAATGATGGTTGGGAAGTAGCAAAATAAAACTATTTAAATGTATAACATATTGTGTCGACAGGAATCTCTAACTCTCTCGTTTATTAAGTGGTCACCATCAAAAACTCTAAGCAGAAAAAAAAAAAAAGGCAACACTGTATATATCACATGGTGGATGAAAACCATTACCTAATAGACCTCAATGGTACGTTAGAGACCCCCCCTTGGTAACGCAGGGTTGGTATTAACTATTTTTTTAGCAAAGGTATCCGCGATGGATCCGACGCCGCTCGATAATCTATTGCGCAAGTACAACTTGGAGCCGATTGTGCGATCGTTAACTAGGGTCAACCCAGATGGGTCCAAGGGGGTCAAGTTGCGGAAATCGTACAAGAATCATATCCTGGATTTACCTGGGAAACACCAGATCTCCGCGTCGAAGCCGATTCTGCAGAACCTCTTGGATCCGCTGATTGCCCAGTTACCTGATATCATCAACCCATTGGACCAGACGCTACTTGAGCGGGCGATACGGTTTGACAAGACGCCCATTAATGGGATACCGGGGTTCAACACTAACGACTTGGCCATTAATGATCAGCAGGTGTCGTCGATACGGAACGACGATGATTTGGACGACGACAAGAAAGCGAAACGAAAGAAGAAGGTGCAGAACGGCGGCGACCCCAAACGACAGCATATATAAACAGAGGGCGAGAAAAAACAAAAAACAAAAAACGTACAGAAAGTGGGCTTACCTTTATTTATATTATAATCGACTTACCTCCTGGTTTATTTATTTCTCCAAATCGGAGATGTTGGTGTAGGTGTTATAATTCTTAATCGACTTGATCTCCTTGACTCTCATGCGATTCTTTTTAGTCTGCAACTTGTTCTTCACCAAGGAACCAACATGGGCCAACAACGCCTTTGTGATGAGCTTACCGAATATCTTTGCCAAATCAACAAATGATAGAATCTTATTCACAATCTTGAACTCGGGCAAATCAATTTTAAAGTCCGTCACGTTCAATATTCGTTTATACCCGTTTTTCAACTTCAAGGTGATTTTCAACGAGATCGCCTTCACGTTCAACGAAATGATCGAATAGTACTTCTTTGACCGCTCAATCATTTGCTCAACCTGCTCGTCTTCCTGGAACTCAAGTTTCGAATGCTGTGATTTCGGCTTGCCAAGTGATGCCGACGACGACGGCTTGTTTACAGACAACAAGTCTCCCTGCTTCTTGTCTTCCTGCTTCTTTATCTCTTCCTGCTTCTTACGCTTCGAGGTTTTATTTGTACCTTCCAATTCAGTGACCAACCCAAACTCTTCTTCACGATCTGAGTCCTCGTCATCCTCGATTTCCTTCTCCCTGTTGTTATTTGTCACATTGATGATTTTACTATTCTTGATATCGCTAACATCGTTCGACTGGAATATAAAACTCATCAACTTTTGACTCGTAACCTCGTCTAATTTGATATTCAACGGTAACGCATTGATCTGGAAATTCTCAATAATTTTAATTCCACCAACTGACTTGTTCATCGTCCATTCCAAGTCAACCAAGTTTCCATCAATCTTTGACGATGATGGATCATTGATAAATGGCTGGAGGAAATCAGGGAACCTTGCATTCTTGATCAAGTTGAACCCTTGCATCATTTCAATTTCAATCCGGTTGATGTTGGACCCTGACTCGAGCTCTCTCCGCTTGAACGACCCCTTGGCTAGTGCGAGATCGATGATTGGCGTGCGGTCATCCTCGAGCAAGTGCAAGATAATCTCGTCGGCTTTGATGATCCACGACGCCTGCGCATTATTCAGAACATCGTCATTGATGAAATCTCCAGTATACAACGTCTTCAAAAGCAAGTAGATGTCACTTGAAACCTCACCACGGTTCAAATTCAACTGCAAGTAGTTGTTCAAGTCCTCATTTGATAAACTGTCCTGTCTGAAACTGTAATTCGAGGAAAGAAACCTCAACGTGTGAAAATACTGTTGCATCTGGATGATACGCTCGTTCAACGATGGCAAATCCTGAAAATCAATCGAAAACTTCATCTTTTCAATCTTGTCGGATATGGCTTTACTCATGGGCTCGCTGTAGAATAACAAACTCAACATGATAACATACAAGGTGAAATACTGCGTCGACGTGGATGTAACAACAACCGACGGCATATCGATTCTCAACTTCTTTGGCGCCTCAGTTATATGCTGCTCTTCTTCCTCTGCCATCTCCACCTCTCGCTCAGCGGCCTCGCCACTGTCCAACTTGGCGTTGAATATCTCCGAGTTGTAAAACAAGGTCATCACCGATAATCGCTCGATTAATAACTGATTCTTTCCTGCCCAATGACCGTTTTGCGTGATTTCTTGGCCTAGCCATGGTGGCCAATTTGATTTCCCACCATACGGTTTCTTGACTAAAATCATCGAGTCCGAGTTGAGCACGTCCTTCTTGTTCAATACAAACACATTGGCGTCTTTGAGTAGCACACCGTATCGTTCTTCAATCTGAGCTTTCGATGAAGAATCGACAATCGATAGGATCTTACCGTTGATCGCTGGTGTAGATATCATCACTACCGCCTCGGGGATGTCGTCACTTTGCAACTGAATCTGGGGACTGATAATCTCAATCAAGTAGTCTTCACGCAACTTTTGGCCCTGGCTCTTTGCGCCGAGAATCTGGTCAAAATTCTCGAGTCGATCTTTGGATGTTTTATGCACTGTTTGCGTGGAAACTTGCGAAAGCGCCTCGTGTAGCGAATTGGTTGAATACGATAAATCGTCGGTATCAATTATATCGTTGGCCTTTTCCATGATGTTGTTCAACGTTTTTATCGACTCATAACTCAAATATTTCCTCAATGCAGACTTGAGCTGGATGAAATGGATGTACTTCAACAATAGGTTCCGACAGTTGAAATTCCATTTAAGCAACATACTAAACAAGGTAAACTTGTTGTGGTAATGTTCAGACTCGATGGTTGCTAATGTCGACGACCTACGCAACTTTTTGTTTGCGTGCAGAATCTCCTTCTCAACAAACTTGATTCGATCCTGTAGCTGGGATGTAACACCATAATTTTGATTGACTTTATTCAACTGAGTTTTCAAATCATCCAATCTTGCTTCCAATACTTTTTTCCTCACTTCTAAGGGATCTATTTCATCTAAATGACATTCATGTATGTCTTCATCGCCAAAGTCACTCTTATTCGACTCGTTGGACGTGTCACGCTGGTACGAGAATCGATGACTGTACATCAATGGGTAAATGTTGACATTTTTCGAAAACTTTTTCAAACTTGGTAAAAATGCCTCCTCGTAATCTTGTATGTCGTACCATCGTTTATTATCATCGAATATATTATAATTTGACTTTGTCTTTGTTTCCTTGTTGTAGAAATTTTGTTTAAATGACGTATGAACAGTACGCAAATCAATGCCATCTAAAATCACTTCGCCCAAATTCATATTCATCTTCATAATCTTTGTATTTTTCGACAACTCTTGATGATATATCGTTGTTGGCTCTTTTCTTTGGTGTAGATCAACCGAGAACTCGTCGACTTTAGCACGTAATCCCACACATTCAATTCGATCAGCATCAGCATCCAAAATTTCATCTCGATATATGTGTGATATAAATAGCGACCTTAACAAGAACAAAAACTTGATTGTGAATAAATGCTGTGAGAATTTAACCGATTGTTTTGCTTCGCCAAACAAGTTTCCTCGACGTACCGGTATCATCATATTACTAGCGAACAATTTCCACCAACCGAAAAACTGTTGAAATGACCCTGGACTCAAATGGATCGTGTTGTAACTTGTATCACTGCTCGACGTTAATGAAATCGCCATGTGAATGTATTGACTTCTGAACCCGAGGTACGAATCATGATTCTTTTCACAATAATCCGGATTGTACAATTGTACATCATAATGTGGTTTGAAGTTATCAACTCGTTTACCATCTACATCCCGTTGTAGTAAGAACCCAAGTTTGAAGTTGACGCCACCACTCAAATTTATAACATTCTTTGCAAACACATTCTTTGCAGAGTCGAAATCAACTTTGGCCTTATTTGTCGAGTCCAAATAGTATGCAAAACACGTACTGATGAAATTTTGCGATTTGGGCAAATAGACCGAATTCAAACTCGACCTTGACCACACCAATAGCGGACCTCCCAAGTAATTGGGGATGTACCATGACACTTTTTCTGCATTCACATTGAAAAAATTGCGTGAGTCATCGTTTTGGTTGATATCCCAAACTACATTCTTTCTGAAGCTCAATACAAATCCAGTCGCGGTAGTAAACAAATTATATGGGTCTCTCGAGCCTTTGAACCCAACCTCTAATGACTTTCTGGTTATGATCTGACATCTTCCGTGTAATATGTACTTCAACTTATCCCAGAAACCAAGTTTTGTCGATGGATCAACTGGTGGTTTGGAAAATTGATCGAAATTAAGCATAAATTGCTGGATACCAAAATTATAACTCGTGCCCCACACAATCCTCGTTGGATAGTCCGAGTTGAAATGACATTTCAAGTCAGTGTACATTTTAATCGATGACAATGTTTTCTCGATAATCAAGGTGTCAAACTTGCTGATATCTTGGTCACTTCTATAGCTGGGAACCAAAATTGTATTGAGTCTTCGAATATGTTTCAAGTCAGTTACGAACGCTTCAGTTATGATCAAATGACCGTTCAATAACACACTGTAGTCGTTGTCGTTTTTGTTTTTTGGCGAATGCAAGATTGGCAATGGATAATCACGTAAATGCATACGTAACTCGCCTAACCTCAAGTCTAAGTAAGTTGGCACAAGAAGTGAGTACCGCAAATCCTTAGGCACACCTTGGCCAAAATCATGTATAAAATCTGGTAATTTTGACATGTCAAATTTCGGCTTGCAAACTGTCAAGTTAAAGTCATCCATGATTATACTTAACAAAGGTGCGTGATACGGGTAGGCTATGACATCCTCGTTGTAGTCTTGATTGTACCCAACTTCATTTCCAAACAAGTACTTTTTGTTCTCGCGCACTTCTTGAACCATTTTAGCCTTGTATACCATCACTTTTCTAATCCACGAGTTGGAGATGTTTGTGTGCAAGTTCAATAGTTTATCGAAATACTCTTCGCCATATTCTAGTTCGTTCTTGGCACGCTGGTCAAATATAGTGTACAACTCCAACCTTTTTCTTTGCTCAACGAGTCCCAATTGATATATCATGCTCAATTCAGATTCAAACGGATCGTCCTCCATACAAAATTTCAAATGATCAGACTTGAGATTGATTGTAGGCAATGGTATAGGTTTCTGTTCATGAGGATGCACAACGTTCAATTCTTGTTTATCACCATCATCTTTGAGCAACTTGACCAAATGTTTAGCTAGTTTTAACGAAATTGACAAGTTATCAAACAATTTGTACACGACAAATCTATGCGGTTGGATCAATCTGATAGCTTCAGTTGAAACGTCGAGTTTCAAATTCTTGATATCGGTTGATATCAACGTCTCCAACACCAAGGTATCCAAACATAATAACCTACACCACTTACCCTTGACCAACGGTGAATCGGCTAGAACTCTAACAAAATTCAATCTCGAGCTAAATAGATTCTGTTTCAAACTTAACAAGTACTCGGCCAATTGGAACTTGATTTCAAAATCATCGCTTAGTCTAAGTAGCACATCCATCGAATTCAATTTGAACTCAAAAAACAAAAAATTCAACACATCAATCAAATCACCTTTATTCTTGGGTCCTTGTTCGAATTTTTTAAAATCTTTTGATAGTTTTAATTTAATAAGTTTGATTGGTGATATAATATACTCGCGAATTAAATAAATGGCCCCGATGATTGTGTACAATTTGAACCTACTATAATCAATGATAATTTTGTCCATCTCAAAATCCAAAATCAATTTATTTTTCCCCAGATTATCAATGATGGCATTCACATTTGTTTTAAAAGTTGGCAAGTCGACCATCTTTGGATTCTTGAGATCTTTATCGGGGATGATGACGTTCAAATCTTGTAATTTCGTTGATACTGACCAGTACATCTTATCAAAACTAGTCAAGGTTGATTCCAGCAGAGTCGAGTTTGGTGACACATCGCCATTATCTTGGTAATCATGATTTAATAAGCTTGCGTCAAACGAGCGAATCTTGATGTTTATTTTCCTCAACTCGTGTTCATCATTTTTCAAGTCGAAATCAAATGGTGCTGAAGTCTTTGACAAATCTTGCTTTGGTATCAACACTGATCTTGAACCTATGTTTATATTCAATGACGTTAGCTTCATTTCAATCTTGGTAATCCACTTTGGCAAGTGTTTGAACAACTTATCTTCGATCGAAACCTTTTCGCCGGTTGAATTGTCCACCAACTGATCCTGTAATGTTTTAATCTCTTGATTAAACACTTTGTTCATCTTGCCAATCTTTAAATCTTCTTGTGCCATATTTGTGAAATTCAACAATAAATAATGGATACCCGAAAATATGTCCAAACTAACCAAGTTGAAATTTAAACTATTCAAATCGACCAAAACCTTGACTTTTAAGTTTTTCAAAATATCAATTCGCAAGTTTAAATAATCCAAATTTGCAATTTTTTTTTTACAAATTTCATTTGATTCACCTGATTTTTCACTATAGAATATGTTTGGGTATAAAATCTGACAACTAGACGTATAATCTCTTGACTTTGTAGTTGACATGTTGAAATTGAGTAATGAATAAGCAAAGGTCAAGATTCGAATGTTTTGGTTGTCTTGAGAATGTCGGAGCACCACTCTTGGCTGTTCAATGACTAACTTCATATCCAATTGCGGATAGTATTCGTTCAAATATCTCCAAGTTTTAGCCTTGAACGACTCTTTATATCCATGGTTCAACTTGATATTAACGTTTGTTTCCGGCTCGGTTTGATTTAGATTTTGACGGATTTTTTTCAAACTGAACCATTTTTTCACCAATACATAATTGTACAATATAATACTCAATTGCGTAGTGTCGACATCGAATATTGGTGCACTTGCCGAGAAGTAGAGCTCAATCACACAATTTTTGAACCCTTTGTTTTTCACTAGTTGATTCAATGTGTTTGCCTTTGTTGTTAATGAGAAATTGGGGATGTTTAAAATCTCATCCGATTCCTGTCCCGTGTATCCAGTTTCAAATTTGACCCTCCTAACGAAAAATAACTTGAGTAATTGTACTGAGCATGTAATATGGAATGGAACATCCGATTTCGTATTGAATAATACTTCAAACCCAGCTGCATCTTGGAATACTCTTGAAATATTGAATGAAACCGATTTCGTGACTAATTCTAAGTAATAATTTGGCTTGAAACTCTCAAAATACTCACTAATGGATTTATTTTCTTTATTTGTAGCAAAGGGGATTTCAGAAATTTTGGAATCCTCAATGTGGACATTCAAATCGGATAATATGTAAAACACGATTTTGTAGAATTTTTCAATCTTGTTTATTTTCTGATGCTTTCGTAAATGGAGTTCCTCTTGAGATAACTTTGGCTCCTCCTTTTCTTTCTTGTGCAACAAATAATACTTGATGATATTAAACAAAGATATGTTACTTTCGTAGATGTTGAGTCTTGAGTTGAACTGATTCAAGCAACCAGATTGCAAACTTACCAGAAATTTCACCTGTAGTCTTGAACCACCAAGATGGAATGGTTTTATAAGTGAATTGTTGACGAAATGTGCCGTGTTGTTCATTAAAAATGCAAACTTGAATCTGATCTGGTTATTGTAACGTTTTGAATTCTTGGATATCGAGTTAATTTTCAAATACTCAATAGTTGTTTGGTTTCCAAATGGTGAAATAAAAGATGAATTTCTAAACTCAAGATTCAAATTTGGGATTTTGGTGATGAAGAAGTTGAATAGCCACGAGCCAATTTTGTTTTTAGGGCGTATTATAACCTGATTGAAATCATCCAAGTCTTGATTGAATGAAGATTGCTTCTTTTTTGGTTTTTTCGAACTCGATGATGACACTAACCGTATAGTTAATTCGTCGATCAAAGTTAGTTTGGAATTGCCCCATAATCTAAATCTCAAACTTTTACAGCTAACAATGACGGAGCTAGTCTTAAAAGTGATATTGTTGAACGATATACCATTATTGATTGTAATTGACCATATGTGAACCCCAAAGAGGTAATAAATCAAGAGCCAAAATATAAGCCATGCGAATATCGAGATAACACCATAAGTTATTAGTTTGACTAGTAGATTGTGCGATTCTATCGGTGGAATTGGCGCCATCAAAATTTAACAACTTGTTGTTTGATGATTGAAGCCAAACTGATGATGACAGTGATGATAAGAAATTGAATTTAATAATACAACGAAACGAAAGTTAAGAATCAACTTATAAATGGGAATGGTATCGATAAGTGCAACTGTGATTGGAGGGGAATCCAGTTTATAGCTGCCAGAATAGAATCTCTACTTGTCTTAGAAGAGAGACAACAGACGCACTATAAAGATGAAAAATGTAAACAAAGGAAATTTAAAATAAAAAAAAAAAAATAAAATAAAATTAAAAATCAGTATAATTGATTATGTAATCACAATAGATAGACATAAATTCGATAGAAAGCAATCATGGATCAGAATAGTTGGGAAACTGCGGATTTACGACTAAACCTGTCAAAATAGACTATCCAGTTCCTTTTTCATCACTATATGCTTACAAGGGTGAGTACGACGACAAAGACGCAAAGATTACACCCTTCTTTTTGCTTGGGTTTATCCCACTTCATCATTTGCCTCGAATAAGAACAATTGAGGACGTAAATATTATTACACAAATTAGGAATAAAAAATATAAAAAAAAAGAGCAAGTCCAATTTACATGAAGTAGCGTTTTTTAGTTGAGTTCGAATTTGCTTGTCAGATTTTCCATTGTTTTTATTTTTTTTGGGTTTCAAATTACGATCAAGATTATATATACTTTATTGACTCTGATTTCAATCTTTATCTCCATAAGTCAATATACTCTTTTGCAAAGCTGTCTACCAATCCTAACACATCCCAAATAACGGTATATATACACCTCGCATTTCAGTTGCGATAATTTCAATTCTAAACATGCATAACTTCTAGAATGCTAATTTTCAAATCTTCGGAAGTTGCAAAATAGGAAATAAAGATCTCGCTACCATGTGTAGAATTGTTGCTGGTTGGGTTGAAGCTGGTTGACGATACAAATAGAGGATCAAATCATCCAAAACATTACTACTATAATGGTGATGAAGAGTCATATTTCAACGGGAATTAACTCTTTACACGTATGCAAATGTTTTGCTCATACATCATCCCCCCTGTGGTGTCACACAGCAAAAAGTAGGCTTTAGTGAATAGTGGGGGATAGTATCATTGCCAAACTCTAAAATGTAACTTAAGCCTAGTAACGTTGCCCCAACGAAGCAATCACAGTTTTGATTTGACAAACTGAAGATAATAAGAAGGGAGAGATAAAATTTCCAACAAAAATATCATCTAGTCTGCTAATGTCTTACCCTTCATCCCTAGTACGGTAGAATTATTAAATTGTAGCGAGAATATGATTGTTCACGTGATCACTAGGGCTATAACAATTTATTTGTTGTGCAACAACCGATGTGTACTGATTACATAATCTTCGCACTAGAATAATACTACTAGTGCTACTCCAAGCGTTGGTATTTGGCTGTAACGCTACCAAATTTTCCAACCTTTGTGTGCGCATTGAAAATTTTTTTTCAATTCTGGTAAAGGGAAAAGGTTTTTTTTCATTGAATTTTATTTTCTTTATACATATCAAGTACAATTAAATAGTATGTTATTGCAAAACGATATTTGGAAACACCCACATATAACTGTTGAGAACAGTGATTCATACGAATGGATACACAAGACCATCATCAAGCAGAGCAGACAGGACCAGCAAGTTGAGTAGAACAACGATGATGATGATGATTTCAAAAATGTTTCACAATCCTTCACGATTCACATTTTGGTTATATGTTTTAGTCAACTTTTTCAAATACTAACTATTCTAGTGGCCGGTTCAGTTCCACACCCAAAAATTGTTAAGAAATATACCAAAAGATTTAAAAGACATCACTCTGACAGATACCATAGAGTTGCTGAAAACTGGAGAAAACAAAAAGGTATTGACTCATGTGTTAGAAGAAGATTCAGAGGTACCATCCCACAACCAAACATTGGTTACGGTTCAAACAAAAAAACCAAATTTTTGCTTCCATCAGGTCACAAAGTATTTTTAGTTAAAAACTTGAAAGACTTGGATGTTCTTTTATTGCACACCAAAACCTACGCTGCTGAAATTGCATCAAGTGTTTCTGCTAAAAACAGAATCGAAATTGTTTCAAAAGCTAAAAAAATTGGTGTCAAAGTCACAAATCCAAAAGCTAAAATTACTTTAGAAGGTTAAATATAGTCTTTGTATATGTCATCAACACAATTTTAATATAAAGAAAAAGTTAAAAAAAAAGAAGACAGTAGACATTGTACAGTTCAGTGTTTGTATATATTATCATTTTCTCAATGAACCACTTATAGCTGTGTTATTCACTTCTGTATGGTGATGTTTCTTGATTTTGTAGCCCAAGTCACACGTACCATCTTTATCTAATTTCAAATCGGATTTTGTCTTGATGAATTTCGACTGCAATTCTGCCAAAGTATGTAGGTCAAATTTACTGTCTGCTTGACTATCGGTGTTGTTTGTCGGAGACTCTTTGACTGGTGAACTATCTTGATCCTGTTGTTGCTGGTGATATGTCAATGACGATGGTGAAGGGGGTTGTTCATTTTCAATCGAGCTTTCTTCGACTGCGGGTAGATTAAAACTGTTATTAGCTGCTGCTGCTGCTTCGTCGTCATGGTCAAAACCTTGATTTAGGTCCAACATTGAACGTACTTTCGGCACCTGATGATAATCTTGTGAATGAATCGACGCATCGCTGCTATTTGGTGGTTTATTATTACCATTATTCATTCTTTCGCTTATATCATTCAAGTCCAACATTGACTTGAACAGACTGCTCATTTCATCATTACTACTGTTTTCGTAACCATTGCCATTCTTATTATACGTGCCTTTTCGACTGGGCACCTGTGAGTTGGCAACTGAAGATTGTCCAGATACAGGCAACACAGTCACATTCTCACCGGTACCGGGTAAAACAAATGGGTTTATGTGTTGATTTTCATCTTCGTAAATACACATTTCCAATTGTTGGAACCAGGGATCGTTGAATAGAAGCTTCAAATCGTACCTTGTGTTTGGTGATGGATCACATAGCTTCCACGCTACCCTTGATGCACCGGTTGATTCAAACTTGCTTGCCAATTTAAACTCACTTCCTGGACCTTTATTATAGCCATTGTTGTTCTTGAAATTTGCATGATCAGTGCAAAATCGTTTATGACTAAATTTATAGTCTCTAAATGCATGATCATTAGGACTTGACTGTTGAAATGGTACTCCGCCATAAATCAAACAAAACAACAACATCCCCAACCCCCAACAATCCATTTTGAATGAATCGTAGGCAAAGTTCTTCACTTCAGTGCTCGACTTCTCCTTCAACAACATTACTTCGGGTGGTGAATAAGGTGGACTTCCAATGTATGATGTCGATAACTTAATAGGGCTATCGAAATCAAATGGAATTTCGTGTCCATAATCACTAACACCAAAATCACACAATTTGCACAATCCATTTGAATCAATCAACACATTCTCCGGTTTCAAATCTCGATGAACAATGTCCTTTTGATGTAGAAATAATAAACCATAAGAAATCTGTTTGAAAATACAAAATTTTTCCGCTAAATTGACTCTTTTCCATCCTGATTTGACAATCATGGAGAATAAATCTCCACCGCCACAGTATTCCATCACAATTCCCCAGCCTCTAGACAAATTGGCTTGACTTTGGATTCTAAGTATTGCCATTACGTCAACAACGTGTCTTGATTGACTTGCCAACTTGTGTATCATATATTCTTTGGAAACTCTTTTATAAAACTCTTCATCGGTTTCTTTACCCAATAGTATAAATTTTTTCAAAGCGTATAGGTTTTTCTTGTGGTGACTTGAATTTATAATTCGAACGTCTGACGAACCACCATCGCCCAAATTTTTCTTATGCACATCTATTTCAAAATCGTCTAATAAGTTGATGTGTTGCTGCTGCAACTCTGGTGGTAAATAATTGTTGGGGTCGGCGACTGGGTTCTGCAAAACACGCTCGCCGTCTGAAACACCGCTCAAATAGAAGCTTGTATTTTTTGGAATCTCTTGACTTGGAGATTTGTTCATACCGTACGGATTGTAAACTATTTTATCGTGATGAGGCGCGGGTGGTGCACTAGTCAAGTTGTTGATATTGGCATGGTGATCAGATGGAAATCTGCTATTTCTCAAGTGCTGTTTTGCGGCATTCCGTGTATCTAGTTGTTGCAAGTGGGCAAAAGTCTCTGCTTTAGTTAATTTCTTATTGTTAGTGCCGTTATTATTACCGTTGAAACTGTGTTGCGATAATTCTGAATTTGAGCGATTGCGACCAACGACTGTGTTTGGGTTTGAATTCTTGCGACGTAATAGCGACGATGAGTTTGTACGCTTTGGAAACAATACTGACGAGTCCTTGGTGTCTTTCTCCTTATCCTTATCCTTGTGATGGAACAACTTGGACAAGCCAGTGTGCGAAGATGAATTGGAGGTCAAGTCGGGACTAGAGTCCTTTTTGAATATATTTTTCAAGTGGTGGTGGTGATGCAGCTGATTAGCAGTTGAGCTGTTATCGTTGAGCAAAGTCATTGTGGAAGATTGTAGGCAAGATGGAAAGGTTGCTAAATCTTAATCAACTAGTTGGATAGACAACTTTGATGTGAGGGATTTTTCTAAAAAAAAAGGGGGACAGATGGGTATGATGATGATGGGGTGGTGACTCTGCTGAACTTGTAATGGATGAGTGTGGTGTTAGAACACGCAGTGTATGGTTCCAAATGGGTGAGAAAAGCAGTGAATAGATATTAATTGTATGATGATTAATATTATGAAATGATGAACAATTTTAATATTAGAAACTTTACATGAGAGAAACAAACAGAGAAAGAAAAAGATGCATTAAAAAAAGAATTACGTAATGTCTTATGTAAAACCAAAATTCAGACAATTTATTATGATACAGAAGCAATTTATCGCAACCACCAAACGAGATAGTTGGACAATGTGGAATATACATGCAAACATCGTCATTACTATCAACATCGTCATATAATAAAAGTTTTTGATTTTATAGAGAAGAAGAAGAAAAAATAAGCGGAGATAAATTCAAGTTGGTTTTGACAAATCCGAATTTTTCTCACCAAAAAATGAAATGTTTTGGTTTCATATATCATCATCTGGTGGTGCTCCCAATTTTGCTATCACTGTATTGTGAGTAAACATATCTACGCCAAACTTTCAATAAACATCTGTGTTTGTCTCTGTAATAGACTATGTTGAAGATATTTCCAAGTTTGTTACTAGTGGTTGGTTGTTATCATCACATACATGAGAGTACAGGGCGGAAGTAAATGTTCGTAAAATATTTAATATTTTCGTAGTTGTATGTGACTCCATGTTTCAGTCCTCGTGGGTGAATAAAGGGGGAACTAAAAAAAAGTCAAGACAATTTTGTTGAATTTTTACAAAATTTTAAACTGAAAAATTATTATAAATGATATTCCAAACTTTACATTAAAAAAAGCCAATATCCAAGTTGCAACCTAGATTAAATGAGGGTTAGATAATATACTACTACTCTCTCATTTACATTTAGTATTATTTTGTTGTTGTTGTTGTTGTTGTTTCTCGTTTGTTGTTTGTGAGCAGAAAATTAAAGATTAATATATTAAATTGTTAACTATAAATGTATAATAATATACTTGCTTATAATTTATATATATATATATATATATGGGACAACGTAAGGAGAAAAATTTGATATTATGGTATTGGACTATTGAAATATGATTGATGGTATTAATTATTTCATACTGATTCTTCATCAGAAACTTTTTGATTTCTCTTAATTTTGAAAAATCTGATACCACCACCAGTGCTATCTTCTTTGACTGGGGCTGATCTTGTGAATGAACTGTCATCACCTTGTGGGCCTTGGTTTTTTGGTTGTTCAAACTGCTGTTTCTCACCATTTACTCTGCTAATATGATTTCTGTACGATTGAGCAATGTTGGAGCCAAATGTTAAGAACCAACAGATGGCTAAACAAACAAAACTTGCCCACATGACACCCATTGATTTTGCGCCAACGTGACTGTATCTATCGGCATCACTGAATGCGTTTTTGGCCAATACAACAACTGCAGTTTGACACGAACAGAATGCAGCCAAGAACAACAAACCAATTGAGATCAAAAACATGACAATTCTGTCAATGACGAGGAAACAAAAGCCTAAAATGTCGACAATCAAAGTGATACCAGCGAAAGCCAAAGCGATCAAGGCAAATGCAAATGAGAATCTCGACAAGTAGTAGAATGTGTTTTGATTATCAAGGAACTTGTTTGGAACGTTTGATCTAGTACCAAAGTTGTCTTCTGGTGATATTGGGTAGGCTGGTCCAGTCAAACATTTGGAGTAGTCGTTTTTATCACAAACACCCCAGAATGTCCATGCTGATGTGTCGGCTGGTGCATTGGCAATACCACTTGTGTCGGCTTCCAACCAGTAGAATTTATTCAATGGGAAATGTTTGGATGAACCTGATAAAACAGTGAATATCAATAACAACACAGTTCCTGCCAAAAAGAACAAGTTGATGAATGTATTGTAAACTTTCATTATCGAGCAAGGAGGACTGAAGGAACAAAGTGAAAGGAAAGGAAAGGAAAGAAAAGAAAGCAAAAAGAAGATTTTTTTTTAAATGATGGATATCTAATAATAAATATAATAATAATCAAAATAATAAACAGCAAAAGTTGTTGTAGCTGGAGATTTTAAAAAATAATCACTAAATTCTTAAACAGGCAGTATAAGAAAGAAATAGAACAATACGCTTGAAATTGAATGAGAAAGAAAAGATTTTCAACAATGGCAATGAAATTCACCACTCAGGTCCCATCTTGTACCTCTATTTCACACCAAGCATGGAATGGAATGGGGAGGTTTTGGTATGAACTGGAGTGGATGAAAAAAAAAATAAAAATAAAAAATAAAATAGATGTGAAATTTAACTTGGGTCACTTCCTAATTGGGACAATAAGTAAACAGAGCATTACATAAATACAATTGTACAAAGCTGAGGAGGCTACGTTTGCATTTGTTTGTTTACTTTATTATAGATTTATTATTCTTCGGTCTAGTAACTAGCAGAGGTCACATGTTTATACAACCATCCAAGGCTGACATGATTGTGAAATAACGGCACCAACATCACCAGAATCAGGATAAAATGATATTACCTTGTTGTCTCGCTAGCTAGTTGAAAATTTAAACAACAACAATACCAAGATCATTCATTCATGTTGGCACAACTGTTTCCTAATTCAGAACAAACCAAAATAATTTTGACTTTAGTTGTTTTACACATTCGAATTTTGACAAATTATTGATTGTTGAGTGATGTGAATGTTGTGTTGATGATCATAATAATAAGGAAACCCGCCGCATATCCTAATCTAGCACTTTGTTTATATTTTTTTAGACCAATTACGTTTTCGTTTCTTTTCTTTTTTTTTTTTTCTTCTCTATTTCGTTTACATCATTCGTTTTCTGTGTTTCATTTACTTAGCCGTTTAACTTGATCATTTCATTTTTATCTTTGTCTCAGCCTTTCCTATTAAAGTAAATTAAGATATCGTTTTCATCATCATCATCATCATAGCCCCATTGCGTACACCAACCATACCAATTTCTCTTTAAACATTTCTTTGGTGGTTGAGTTTCTGTCGGCTCAACATCACTAGTGGTGGAGTGGGTTGTAGTTGCGCCTTTTGTTGTACTTCTTGTCACTGTTTTCAAAGTTTTACTACTACTGAGCAAAGGATTGGGTAATTTTGGCTCATCACTCTCTGAATCGTCATGACTAACAAATTTCCAATTAAAACAATCTCTACATGGTGGTTGTTCCACGCAGGGTGCTGTTTCATTATAGGTCAAGATTATATCGTCGATAACGGTATGGATACGATGATTTAATAAATTGACCCGCCATCCTTTGTCAGTAACAACATCATACACACATTGATAACCTGTGTGACACACTGTTTCCATTGCATATCCAGCTGCATTGCACGTGCTGCTTGCTCCATTGCACACCCCCATGTATATTGGATCGGCTGTATTACCAACATGCCAGATGTTTTCCATGTAACTAGGTATGCCTGGTGGCTGTGGAAGATGCAATCTTTTGGTTGCCAACATTTCTCCTGGAGCTTCATATGCAACTGCTGGTAGACCATATGTTCTCCCCAACAAACTAGCCAATGCGCCACCTAACGAGTGTCCCGTGACCCAGATATCGTGATCCAGGGGCGAGTAGATCGCAGTCACGTTTTTGTAAATATCAAGTATGGCTTGGTAGTAACGATCTGGTCTACGCAACTCTCGCTCTAAACAATCCTGGTTGCATGTGTAAGATTTCTCGTAGCAATCACAAACCGTTGTCCACATATAACTGATTCGTGCACAGCAGCACGAGAATAGTAGATTATCGTTAATCTTATCATTTGCCATTGTTTCGTCACTTCCACCACCTGGTAACCCGGCACCCGAAGTGCCCTTTATGCCAATGACCACGGTTTTGTTGTCGTCGCTGACAAAAATGTGTCCACGTAACCCGACGTCGTCCCAGCCAAAATTAACATCGTGATGGTCCTCGTCTGGGTTCCAATCGCCAACATCCGTCCAATCGGACTTTTTCTTCTCGTCGTCGTTTTTCGGATATCGAACGTAGGCATTGGACGAAATTGTAGCCAACGTCACTATTGTGTCGCGATCGGTTATGTTTGGTACCGAGATGTCTTCGTGCACCCACTCGAAGTTTATCCCTTTTAATAGCTGGGGGTATTTCGTTGTCCTTGCAAATTCCAAATATGATTCTATGAAATTTGGTTGGTTGCGATCTTTCAATCGTATCAGTTGATTGATGTACGACTTGAATGGAAGCTTAATTGTGAATGGGTTCTGGCCGCGGTAGATCTTGGGCCAATCCTGCGGATCCTGCGAAAGGGTAGTGAAATACTGCTGATTCCTTGCCAAATATTCCGGCGTGATATCTAAGCGTCTATGTATTCTATACGTATCTGGAGTAGTACCATGATGAAAGATGTGCTTTAATTGTAATCCATTGACTGACTTGATCTCTTGGTTTATCGTAGGCACCGGCGCAAACGATATGAGTCTAACGGAACATATCAACAGGATTATGACGACGAAGGTGACGAAATGCCACCATGGAAATTTCGAACCCATATTGATAAAAAGTTGGTTATCGGTCAATCACATTTTTCTTTCCGATTGCCACTATTGATATCTGACTGATCACGTGACACAAAATTTGAACCAGTAAACCTTGAACCAGTAAACCTACCAGTATACATCGCTGGAGCAGAGTTTAGACTTTGCTTTATGAATTAAATGTTATAGAAAATAGTACAATAATCAGTTTCTTGGAGTGACAAACTTTAAGGGGGGTATTCGTTATTGTACGTCTATATACTTGATTTCATCTCTCTCACTAGTTGAATTCTCGAGGAGAAACTCTTTTGCAGCAATCACTCGAATATCTTTAACCACCTTGGGATTTTCCACCACTTTGGACTCTTGGTCATAACTCAACCGTAGTATCTTGTTCAACTTGTTCAACACAATCGAGACTGTTTGTGGGTCGATCTCGAAATTGTTATTGTAGAATTCATTTGATAGTAGCGACGTAAACAAATCTCCGCATCCATTGAAATTACAGTCAATTTGATTAATCTCAACAGCGAACAATTGGCCGCTTTTATACCCCACACAATAGCTCACGTCATTTATTATAACTGACGATATGACGATGTTTTCAACCTTGGGGTATAATTGAGTAAACTTTACAATTGAAGCCTTCAAATTGTCCCAGTTGGAAATTGAATTCCCAATTAGAGTTTCAAACTCAAATTGGTTTGGCGTTATCAATGACACAGTTTTGGTTTCGAAAATCTGTTTATATACCGGTATTAGTTTCTCCAGTACATATAATTTACCATTATCGCCTAGAACAGGATCAATGATCCACTTTGACTCCGGTAGCAATTCATTCTTGATAACTTCCAACACTTGTTCATTGGGGGTATAACCAACTAGGATCATGTCATACTCTTTCACCTCGAGAATTTGCTTTAACCCATTGATCAAATCGACAATTGAATCCTGGCTGGTCTTGCCACCAGCAAACGACCCATAACCGGGGTGATTTGAATAATTGGTTGTGTTTATTGCATCTACATCCCATCCGACATATTGTAATGGAAACACGGTAGCTCTGTTCCCCACGTAGCCATGGACCACATGAGACAGTATTGATAATATTGATTTCATATTTTGGAGCTATTTACACACCAGAATCCGGTTTTTCTACGTGTTAACAATTGAAAAACGAAAAAAAAAAAAAAAAACATTACTAGCCTGGACAAGTATCCAAATGTCATTAAAAGAGTCGGCAACCATTGACGTGGGGTACCCTATTATGGGTACCAAGTTCATCAACAACAAGACCATCTTTGTCACTGGAGGTGGCGGTGAGGGAAATAATGGGATCCCAAACAAGATAACGGCAATCAAATGTAGTTTTAAAAGCAATGATTCAAAACGGAAATTACAAAAGTTTAGGGAAATCACATTGCCCACCAACGAAGATAGTCCACAATGTATCGATACATGCAGGTTAGTCGATGAGAATGAGTTCAATGTGTTGATTGGATGTAATCAGAGCTCGCAATTGATCAAAACAATGAATATCAATAACAATATTAGAAAGTATATATTCACCAACGACGAACATTTAAGATTCAACGACGCAGCGCAGTTTGAGCAGGATATCACTAACGATGCTGACGATTATCCTAAAATTATCAAGTTAACCAGCGATAACTTGTTTGGCTGTTTTATGACTTCGACCATACCCTCGACAATTTATATATTCAACCCGGATAATTTAGAATTAAAGTATAAATACAAATCACAATCTGAGATTAAGGATATATCGTTGAATCAGAAACAAGCATGTGTGATAACTACCGACTCGATTGAATTAATATCTTTAGAATCTGGATTATCTATATCATCAAAGACATTTAAACAATACCAATTCACAAGGTTGAAATTCATAGATGAGAAGCAAGTCATAATTACAGGGTCCATCAGAAACAAAAAGGGTGCCACTCTATTTCTTTACAATGTCGAAACGCAGACATTTCTGAAAATTTCAACCATTTCAACAAAGTTCACCAACATTGTAGCTTTGGATGTGTCAGTAGTTCAAAATTTAATTGCTGTTGCGTCAAATGATTTAACCGTCACGATTTTAAATTTGAAGCTGTTCAACACTTTAAAATCATTCAAGAAATTACACCCATTTGCCATTACAAGTATATCGTTTTCGCCAAATGGGTTGAAATTAGCGACGGGTTCAGCCGCGAATACATTGCATGTTTTCAAGTTGCCTGCCAATCTATCCAGAGGAAAGTCGTTGATTGGATCGTTATTCCAGTATTTGTTTACGATTATTTTGGTTTTGGTCGTAGGTGTTGGCCTACAAAAGTTGAATGAAACTGGCCAGTTGAATGATTTACTATCAAACTCAAAGGATTATACCGAATTGGGTATCAAGTATGGTAAGATTGGCTACGAATATCTCGACAAGTATGGTAAGATTGGCTATGTCAAGGGACAAGAATATTTTGAAATTTTGAAAGCGAAAGGTGTTGAAATATATAATGACAAGTTTAATAATGAAGCGCAGTCAAAGACTTTGAACGATATAGTATCCCAAGTCACGAGAAATGTCGATGAGGAAACCAAAAGGGATGATTTTAGAAGTGAAACTTTTTTTGAAAACAAGGATAATTACGTGACTGAGATAATAACAAGTCTGAGTCCAGAAAATTACGCCACTACTGACATCATATCAACAAGTCTAGACAACGTGAGTACTGATATTATATCAACAAGTCTGAATCCGAGTGTGGTTTCAACATCTGTGCTGAGCACGATTCAGAAGAGCATCGATGAGCCTGAACTGATTTTGAATAATAATACCACTGAGATAGTTGCTGAAACGACATTGTCAAGAACAGAGCCAACGACATTGTCAACTAGTCCATCGGTTGAAGAAGTAGTACAACCAACGACGGTAGACGCGGAGGAAGCCGAGGAAGAAGTTGAAGAAGTTGAGGAGGTGGAAGAGGTTGAGGAAATAGAGGAAATAGAAGAACAAGATGCAAATGAACCTGATAGCGGGGACCAAAAGGTTGAACCACCAGTCGATGAAATAGATGAACAACAACCAAACGAAGGGGATGTGGAAATTGAAGAAATTGAAGAAATTGAAGAAATCGAAGAGATTGAGGAAGAAGAAGAAGAAGTGACTGAGACTGCAGGTGGAGAAGTTGTTTCTAGTCAAACTATCATTGATGAAGCTAAGGCCATCCCAACCCCTACTGAGCTCAAAACTTTAGATTCCGCAACTCAAGGTTCCTCTTACACTACTCCAACAAACATAACTGAAACCGAACCTATTTCATCCCAAATTGAAACTGAAGAACCAAAAGAAAAAGTACCAAAAGAAAAAGTGCCACAAGAATCGGTGCAAACTCAAGTAGATATTTCCAAACTGGCAACAAATGATTCCGTTGAAGAAATTACTCATGGATCGACTCCAATTATAGACTTGTCAGTTTCTACAGAAAGTCACAAAGTCGAGCCATTGTCATTGGTTGAATCGGTCTCCACTCTAGAAGAAGTGACTACTGAACCAACTGAGACTTTTACCAATGTAGAGACAGATGTCAGCGTGGATGAAGTGACTACTGAACCAACTGAGACTTTTACCAATGTAGAGACAGACGTCAGCATGGATAAAGTGACTACTGAACCAACTGAATCCACAGAGTCTTTGATTGAACAACCAACTAGCAGTTCTAAAACAGAAGAAACTACATCGACCTCCAACACCGAAACAGTAGTTTTTTCACCTAGTAGTGAAATCCTGGACACGTCAATAGCCGAAGTTTTACAGTCAGTTCTCGAATCGACAACATCAACGGGAGAACCAATCAATGAACCTGAAAAGACCACATTAGTCGAACCACCAATTTCAACATCAGTTGCAACGACCGAATTGGACACAATTGAAGAATCTACATCATCTACAGTTTCATCAAAAGTAACCACCAGCACACCAGAATCGAAACCAAAATCGAAACCAAAGAAAACAGTAACTAAAAAAGTGACAAAAACAATCAAAAAGTCAAAACAAAAAGCAAAACCAACTACAACTACAACATTCAATCCAATCGAGAAAGATGAGCTATAATGAACTTCATCTCCAAAGATGAGCTATAATGAAATTGATCTCCAAGCTATAATTTTGTATACAATGGAATTCTATAGCTTTGTACATATGAAATTCATCTCCATTTTTTTCCCTTTTTTCTTTTTTTTTTTTTCTTTCGCAACTTTTCACTATCATTTGAATCTTCACGCGTACAAACTGACACCTAAGACTGGTTTCAATGAATATAAATACCCAACTACAGCTCGTGACGGATCCATCAGATTTCAAAAACACAAAACTACCAATTCTATCAGAACTAGATTTATTAAAACGATGCTACATTTGCAAGGACCTATTCAAGGCACCAGTGATCACAACATGCAATCACACATTTTGCTCACAATGTATCCGAGAGTACTTGATGTCGAATAATCTGTGTCCGTTGTGTAAAACAGAGGTGTATGAAAGTAGTTTAAAGCGGGACGTGTTGCTTGAGGAGATTGTCTTGTGTTATAAGCACATCAGGCCCCATCTACTAACGATGCTAGCACAAAAAGATGAACAGGATCAAAATGACAAGGATGACGACAAAGAGCCAAGCACCAAGAAGCGGAAAGTTGAAGCTAACGATGGTCCAGAATTAGTTGAATGTCCAGTTTGTAACGAAAAGTTGCCCGTGCAAGTGTTGCAAAACACGTCACATATAGATGAGTGTGGGATGAAGAAGACAGTTGCGTCAAGGTTGAAATCACGCACCAAACAGCCTCCTTCGTCGTCGATATCGTCGTTTTTCAAATCATCACCAACCTCATCACCTCCCCCTCCTCCGTCGTCATCGTTTTTCTCATCGCCACCCGTCAAACTCGGCCACGATGACTTTTACTTGAATTCCAAAACGTCAGATACCCTACCAGTCAAAAGACTAGCTAAACTAGACTACCTGTCTTTGACAACACCCAAATTGAAAGAGAAAATGGCGGCGTTGAAGATACCAACCAACGGAACGCGAAATCAGTTGGAATTGAGGTACAATGAATACTTTGTGTTGTATAACTCGAACTTGGACAGTAATAGACCGGTTTCAGAAAAGGCATTACGACAAAAATTACATCAATGGGAGAGCTCACATTCAGCGTTTAAAACTAGTGGCAGAAACTCGATCCATAAGTCAATAACCGACAAGAATTTCCTGGTGAAAGAGTGGATGGATGAATATCATAAGGAATTTAAACATTTAGTCAGAGTAGCTAAAAGGTCAATTAAGAATAAGCACCAGTCTGTGAATAGTACATAATCAATCCGAAAAATACAACTTGTATTGCATCATTGTAGATTGTAATTATTTTTATCAGATCAAAGAGTGTTCCGCGAGATTTTTCTGCATTCGGTTACAGTAAACGCAATGACACAAAACCATAAAGACTCTCTGTTTAACCACTGGCACAAAAAAAAATATATAAATTATAATCCACACCACTTTTCGTCCTTGAGCCGTCTATGGATGATAATTTGTACCTCACCACTTATGAGACGGCGTTGGCCGTGGTGGCTACAGCAATGAAGAAATCAAGACTACGTCTAGATACGTTGATATTGAATTCATTTATTGGAGGTATATTGTTTACCAGCGGTGGCATGCTACATGTGTTGATCCAGTCCACCATGCCCGAGATTTACAAGACAAATCCTGGCATAGTGTCTATCTTGCAGGGATTATGCTGGCCAATAGGACTTACATATGTCGTCATACTAGGTGTCGATCTATTCAACTCCAACATCCTATTTTTCAGCGCAGCCATCTGTCGCAATGCAGTTTCAGTGATTGATTTGATGATAAGTTGGTTTATCAGCTACGCTTTCAATCTCGTCGGCACCATCTTTGTTTGTTACATAATCTGTCATTATTCGCATGTCACGCTGAGCCAACTTTACGTCGATGGCTCGGTGGAAGTAGTCATGTCCAAGGCTAGCTTTTCGTTTGTACAGAGTTTGATCAAGGCGATGGCGGGGAACTTTTACGTTTGTTTAGCTATTTACTTACAATTGATGGCAAAACCAATTCATGTCAAGTTCATCATGATGACGTTGCCTATTTTCACCTTTGTTGCCATGGGGTTCACCCATTCAGTAGCTGACATGTACTTGCTAATCATTGGATTAATCAACCACGCGCCCATTTCAGTCGGCAAAGTAGTGTGGAAGGTCTTTTTGCCTGGTGCAATTGGCAACATCATTGGTGGCTCATTTTTCGGCATAGTCATCACCTACTACTTGCATATATATGTTGTTGAACGCGACCAAAAGAGATTGAACTTGCCTAAATATGAGTTGAAAGACGAACAGCCATATATTAATCAAGATTCGAGGGTCGTAAGACAGAAAAAGCCCCAGTTTGACCAGGATGAAGTGGAAGACGATACAATATCGGAAGACTCGGAGGAGTTGAACCCCAAACCGTTGTATGAAAAGCCAGCGGCGAAAAGAAGACTTAGTACGCGGAGTAACTTATCGATGAGATCAAAACGGTCGCCAAAGGGCGTATTTCCGGTGTATGGAATGGGCACCCCCTCTAAGCGAGAGCGTTCGATTGCGGGTGAAAATGATGACGACTTGTTATCGGAGAACGACGACTTAGATGAAGGTGCAGAATATATAGGTAACCAGCTTCGACGAGTCATCACAGGAAAGAGGGGTTCTAAACAGTTGGATGTTGAGTCACAAACGTCACGACGAGAACAGGATTTGGGCGACAGCCAAGGGACCCACGCGAGCCGCGACAGCGGCGAGCAATAATAGAGTTATAGATTGGAATTTAAAAAATAGAGTTATAGATTAGAATTTACCAAGAGTTATAGATTAGAATTTAAAGAGTTATAGATTAGAATTTACAAAGAGTTATAGATATTATAGAAATGCATAGTATTACACATTGTTTACACATTGTATCTACCTTCAAAGCAGGTGAATGCGTTGCCACCTACTTTCGAAGTCTTTCCACTCGGATCATATAAAACATTGATTTGGCAGTCTCTTTTCACTTTGCGTCCTTGGTGGATCACGATGTTTTCCTTCAAGTAGTGTCCTAACGCCCCTGATAAGCTCCCTGTGGCTGGGTCTTCAGGCACGCCAAAAAGTGGTGCAATCAACCTACTTTCAACCGACCCATCGTCGTGTTTCCCAAAGAACGCAACACCGGTTAAATTGTGTTTAGCACTAAACTTCTTGATCAACTCGTTGTCGATGTTTGCGTCCAATACATCCTTGGCGGAACCAAGTTGGAAAATACCGAAAAAGGGCCCTGTGTCACACGAAACAGGCTCGTTGATCACCTGTTTGCCTACTGACTCGATGATTTCTTGCCCATCAAGCTTGGTGAAACCATAGCTTGGAGCGGTGAAATATAACTTTTCATCGTTGCCAATCTCAACGTTGATCAAGCCAGCCGCACATTGTTGTACCACCTTGCCATTTTTGGGGGTTATTAGTTTATCCTCTAGCAACGCGTGCGCTGTGCCTATAGTGGGGTGTCCTGCAAATGGTAACTCGGTGCCGGGTGTGAATATCCGCAATTGATAGTCAGCTTCGGGTGTGGTTGGTTTCAAGACGAAGGTGGTTTCTGATAAATTTGTCCAATTTGCAATTGTTTGCATTTGGGAAGTAGTTAGGTTGTCAGCGTCGTAGATTACAGCAACTGGGTTACCTAGGTACTTGGATTTACCAAACACATCCACCTGTTTAAATCTAGCCACAGCCATACTTTGTGGGTTAGTTGCAGTCAAGTATATATAGTGGGAAAAAAAGTGACTAATACCGCGAAAGTGACTCACCGAGTACCATACAGTCAAAAAATGACTCAGTTGGCTCTTGAACAATTTACAGTTTGGATCTGGACTTGTCTAAACTGGGGTTTGTGAAACTATTAAATGTGGTAATCTTTTGATATTAATGGGTTGAAAAATTGACCAAGAAGGAGAACTCTGCGGCTTGATTCGAGTCAATTGTGACCTACTGCCTGGATTCAACCTTTGAAGCTTTAATTCAACACGAAGGCAATTGAATAGATGAACTAGGAGTTAATCTTATCCAGTGGTATAAATTTTGTTTTAGTACAAGCTAACAACGGTCACTATAAATCGATCTAGTACCTTGGGGCAGTCCAAAATGATCAAAAATGGTTAAATAAAGATCGTGGGGGTCAAAAATAAGCTAAAATGCTTGGTTTTGAGCATGTCAGTAAAATTGACTTGGAAAGTGGTTGAAATTGCAAAAAAATTTTGACATAGCTTCGCCCTCAGTTTATTTCACAAGTTTCTTAATCAACGTTTCAAACATCCAAGCTACAAGAACATGAATTATCAAGCGGTCTAAGCTGGTCAACATTTACATGGTGTTCTACAAAGGATCTACAACTATACAGGTGAATTCGAAGATCGACAACTATACACATGAATTCGAATTGCCTTTAGGACGTCAGATTCTTGAAACAGTAGCATCGCTCCAATGCTGGTAATGGAATTGCCATTGAAAAACCTCCCGCTTGTAGTCCTTGATCATTGCTTTAATACCATTGATCCAGAATTGATTCCTATACTTGTAAACCCTGTTTACGACCCTGAAATTAACTATAAGAGTATATTAGAAGTTTAAACACCATGAAAATGAGAAATAAATAGACCGCTGTGATAATTTATGTCACTGAAGCTTGAATGTGTGATTAGTTGAAAAAGCACTTGTGGTACACAGAATCAAAAAAAAAAAAACACAGAAAAGTGTTGATCTCTATCTCAATTTTTGCGCGTAATTTTGCGCTTGTAGACCAGACTTCGTAATATGTCTAACGAACCTTGAGTGTTGACTGAATGTTTATATATGCTCAAAAGTTCGAAATTCGTCAAATTTCGAAGATCTAGTTGGTATTCCCAGTTTTGGCTTGTGACAAAGTGTGGCCAAATTGAAATCACCTATCAAAACAAGACAAAGAAGTAGTCTACCAAGTCCTTAACAGCATTGTTTGTACAAAGTATCTTAGATTATATGCACTTATAAAAGTTGTCTTGTCAGTTTTATTATCGATATGTGGAGACCTAGGTGCAAGAATGTCTAGAGTCTTACACTTTGAAAGTCTGTTTCTCTGTTTTAATGGACCACCCTAATCATTCACGTGTCAGGTTGTGACATTTCGATAATACGTATCTAAATATTCCACCATTTGTCTGTAGGTTACACTTTCCAATGGTTCACACATCTAAGCTTTGGAATTTTACGAAGTTTCGTAAAAAATCCAGTAAAGTTTTGTCATTACGTCATATCATTTATCGATCTCAAGATTGTGCGATGCATAACAATACATACGGGACACCCAAGGTTAAAAAATAAAATTATAAACAAGATTGTAACTGCCAATAATCGCAATTATAAGCAAGATCTCAATAGGGGTACCAGTAAATAAGCTATAGAAATGGATAAAGGAGCAACCACCAGTTTTATCAAGATAATCAAACACTGAAGCGGAGAATTGAGTCTTGGCTGGCCGTAAGGAGTGGATTTTCAACCATAGGGGATGTAGTTTGTCCCTGACTCATAGAAAGCAGAGACCATGCATGTACTTTTCAATTACAAAATTCAAGATATAATAGTAGAAGTGGTCACTTTCACATATTCCCAACATGACGGTGCTTCAAATGCGGTTAGATGTTGTGTCTGGGGGTATGAATAATAACCATACCACGACTGATATTATTAAGCGTGTTTCAGTTCGTCAACACCACCAGGTTGGAATTACGTAGTTTGCAAGGTTGCTGTAGTGAAGAAGAACATTCCTAATGGAAACAAATGGAAAAAAAAGACACATGAAGAATAAAGTATGGTAACAAAATACATAACACAAGGGCAGGGCAGGGCGACAACAGAAAAATAATCAACCACCATTTTGTGTGTAATTTGCAATGCAACATCCAAACGAGTTTAGTGAACAATTTTATATTGGATTAGAGATCCAAGGGGTGGAGATAAGACGAGATGGACTGAGGCGACAAATGGTGATTTGGTATTTCAAGTCGTACGAAATACTGCCCTGTGCCTGGGGGAAAAGAAAAAACGTTTGTTGTAGTATTGTGCATTATTATTCATTTAGTGTTTTTCCATGTTTCAGTAGAAAATTCACCAAGGAAGGGGAGATGGAATGGAAGATATACATACAAGGAGCTAGATTGAGATTACAAACCGACTAAGGCACCATCAGGTGGACCACCAACGTGAAATTTCACCTATTTTCAACGGTGA
>JAJMKJ010000092.1:0-39325 GCA_030569255.1 Insectozyma sakaeoensis | reverse complement strand
ATCCAGAATTCTCTTTCTCGAGATGATATATACTTTTTCGTTATTGATGTTCGGGCTCATTTTGAAAAATTTTTTTTTTTTTTTTTTTTTTTTTTTTTTTCTAATCAAGACTGCTATTCTTACAAAATTTTTTTACCTCTTCTTTTCCTTCTTTCTTCTTTACAACAACATTGGAAATATGTCTGCTGCTCAAGAATCCAAATATTCTACAGAAGTACTTTCCGAATTATTAAGCAAATTGCAAGTTGCTGATAATAAAGATGAAGCTGCTTCAAATATTTCCAGTTTTTTAAACTCATCAATTGTTGAACACGATGTTCCAGTTGAGTTTTTTGAAGATTTGAAAAAGCAAATAAAATCCAAAGATGCTGCTACTTCAGCCGCTGCTTTAGATGCTTACAAACACATTGCTTCAGCTAATGGTTTAGCCCCATCAGTTGAACCATACGTTGTTGAATTGGTCAATGAAGTTGCTACAAGAGCTGGTGACAAGAACAAAGATGTTCAAACTGCTGCTTCAAGTGCATTGTTAGCTATTGCTTCTGCTATCACCCCAACTGCAGTTAAAGCTATTTTGCCAAAATTGGTTGACAACTTAAAATCAACTAACAAATGGACTGAAAAAATTGCTATCTTGGCTGCTATTTCTCAATTAGTTGATACCGCTAAAGCCCAAATTGCTTTAAGAATGCCTGAATTGATTCCAGTCTTATCTGAAGCTATGTGGGATACTAAAAAAGAAGTTAAAGAAGCTGCTACCGCTACTATGACTAAATCAACTGAAACCATTGATAACAAAGATATCGAAAAATTCATTCCAAAATTGATTGAATGTATTGCTAAACCAACTGAAGTTCCGGAAACCGTTCATTTGTTAGGTGCCACTACTTTTGTTTCAGAAGTTACCATGGCTACTTTGTCCATCATGGCTCCATTGTTATCAAGAGGTTTGGCTGAAAGAGATACTGCTATCAAACGTAAAGCCGCTGTTATTGTTGATAACATGTGTAAATTGGTTGATGATCCACAAGTTGTTGCTCCATTCTTGAGTACTTTGTTACCAGCTTTGAAAACTAACTTTGCAAACATGGCTGATCCAGAAGCTAGAGAAGTTACAAACAGAGCTTTGAACACTTTGAGAAGAGTTGGTGCCGTTGGTGAAAACGATAAAATCCCAGAAGTTTCAACTGCTGGTGATATCGAAGTCACTTTGGGTGAATTGAACAAATTGTTAGCTGACAAAAAGATTGCCAAGAGATTTGATGTTGCTTTGAACTATATTGCTGCTATTGCAGGTGACTTGGTTGATGAAAGAGAAATTCAACCAGAAGCTTGGTTACATAACGTTTTACCATTTGCTACTATTGTTTTGCATGAAAAAGAAGCCAAAGATATCATTGAAGAATACAGAAAGAGAGCAATTGACAACATTCCACAACCACCATCATTTGAAGATGAAGAAGATGAAGGTGAAGACTTGTGTAATTGTGAGTTCTCATTGGCTTACGGTGCTAAGATTTTGTTGAACAAAACTCAATTCAGATTAAAGAGAAACAGAAGATATGGTTTGTGTGGTCCAAATGGTGCTGGTAAATCCACTTTGATGAGAGCTATTGCTAACGGTCAAGTTGAAGGTTTCCCAACCCAAGAAGAATGTAAAACCGTCTATGTTGAACACGACATTGATGGTACTGAAGCTGAAACCTCAGTTATGGACTTTGTCATTACTGATGGTGAAGTTGGTTTGACCAAAGATGCTGTCCACGCCAAATTGACTGAATTTAACTTTACTGAAGAAATGATCAACATGCCAATTCAATCATTATCGGGTGGTTGGAAAATGAAATTGGCTTTGGCTAGAGCTGTCTTGAAAAACGCTGATATCTTGTTATTGGATGAACCAACTAACCATTTGGATACTGTTAACGTTGCTTGGTTAGTCAACTACTTGCAAACTTGTGGTATTACATCCATTATTGTTTCTCACGATTCTGGTTTCTTGGATAACGTTTGTCAATACATTATCCATTACGAAGGTTTCAAATTGAGAAAATACAAAGGTAACTTGTCAGAATTCGTCAAGAAATGTCCATCTGCTCAATCTTACTACGAATTGGGAGCTTCAGACTTGGAATTCAGATTCCCAGAACCAGGTTTCTTGGAAGGTGTCAAGACCAAACAAAAAGCTATTGTCAAAGTTACCAACATGACTTTCCAATACCCAGGTACTACCAAACCACAAATTCAAGACATTAACTTTCAATGTTCTTTATCATCAAGAATTGCTGTTATTGGTCCAAATGGTGCTGGTAAATCTACTTTGATTAATGTTTTGACTGGTGAATTATTGCCAACTGAAGGTGATGTTTACGTCCATGAAAATGCACGTATTGCTTACATCAAACAACATGCTTTTGCTCATATTGATAACCATTTAGACAAGACTCCATCTGAATATATCCAATGGAGATTCCAAACTGGTGAAGATAGAGAAACCATGGACAGAGCTTCAAGACAAATTAATGAAGAAGATGAACAAAACATGAACAAAATCTTCAAGATTGAAGGTACCCCAAGAAGAATTGCTGGTATTCATGCTAGAAGAAAATTCAAAAACTCTTATGAATATGAAATTTCATGGCAATTGGGTGAAAACGTTGGTATGAAATCTGAAAGATGGGTTCCAATGATGTCAGTTGACAACACTTGGTTACCAAGAGGTGAATTGATGGAAACCCACGCTAAATTGGTTGCTGAAGTTGATATGAAAGAAGCTTTGGCATCAGGTCAATTCAGACCTTTGACCAGAAAAGAAATTGAAGAACATTGTTCTATGTTGGGTTTGGAAGCTGAATTAGTTTCACATTCAAGAATCAGAGGTTTATCCGGTGGTCAAAAAGTTAAATTAGTCCTTGCTGCTTGTACATGGCAAAGACCTCATTTGATTGTTTTGGATGAACCAACCAATTATTTGGATAGAGATTCATTGGGTGCCTTGTCAAAAGCTTTGAAAGCTTTCGAAGGTGGTATTGTTATCATTACTCACTCAGCTGAATTCACCAAAGATTTGACTGAAGAAGTTTGGGCTGTCTTGGATGGTAGAATGACACCATCAGGTCACAACTGGGTCCAAGGTCAAGGTTCAGGTCCAAGAATTGAAAAGAAAGAAGATGAAGAAGATAAATTTGATGCTATGGGTAACAAGATTGCCGCTGCTAAAAAGAAGAAGAAATTGTCATCAGCTGAATTAAGAAAGAAGAAAAAAGAAAGAATGAAAAAGAAGAAAGAATTGGGTGACGCCTACGTTTCATCCGATGATGACGATTTTTAAACAATTGAAAATATTGTAAATTATTTATGATAAATCCATCTGTTTATTGACATTTTATCTCATTCTTGGATTATAGACTTGTATAGTTTTGATGAAATTAAATAAATACAAAAAATATCTAAAAAAAAAAATTGTTTTGTATAACAATCAAATGAAGAATGTGGTGGTGCTCGTGATATACTTTACATCATTAATCATTTCTTCATCGATAAAATTTAAATTGTTGAATAAGAATAACAATCATGTTGAAGCGCCAATTTGGAATCTATCGTATGCCCCATATTCGGTGCTTTGTCCTTCAAATTCCTTGATTAGAATAGCTAACGATACATTATCTGAACAGGAGTTGAAATATATTCACAACAGGAATAAAATCACCGAGCCGGTATTGAAATCGATAGTTAATATTCCCAATTTTGATAAGGAGAGATTTTGGCAGCTTAAATCTCGTCCCACTAAAATTGCAATTGGTTTATCTGGTGGTGGATACAGATCAATGTTGACTGGTGCTGGTATACTATCTGCCCTTGATAATCGAAGCTTAGTGAACTCGCCAATTATGGGTGTTCTACAGGCCACCTCTTACATTGCAGGAATTTCTGGTGGGTCATGGCTAGTATTGAGCCAATTCATAAATGACTTTCAACCAATATATAAGTTGAAAAGTAATCTAACCAGAGATGGATGGAATTTAAGAGAAGCTTTGTTGGAAGGTGTACCAAATTTTGACCCCAAAGAACTACAGGTGAATAGTTCCTTCACTTTCAATAAAAAAGCAAATTTATTTAACGAAGTTGTCAAGACTATTGAATCAGATATCAAATATGCGAATAAGTCGATTACTAATATTAAGAGCTTGTTGAAGTTTTACAAGGAACTAATTATAGAAGTCAAGGACAAAAGGAAAGCAGGGTTTCATGTGAGTTTAACTGATTACTGGGGCAGAGCTTTATCAAGAAGAATATTCAATTCGACAACTAGGATTCCAGGAATCACTTTAACCGCGGCGACTAAAAATGTTGCAACTTTCAGAAATTATAAACAACCATTCCCAATTGTTGGCACAATCGCAAAGGATCCAAGCTCAGAAGATAACATTACCAACTTGAATTCTCATTTATTCGAGTTTAATCCCTATGAGTTTGGTTCTTGGGACCATCATATAAATGCGTTTTTACCTATAAAGTTTTTGGGTTCAAAATTGAATAATGGCAAATCGACATTTCGGCGAAATTTAAATGAATCATACTGCATATCAGGGTTTGATAATGCTGGATTCATAGCTGGAACTTCATCTTCTTTATTCAACCACGTGTTTCTATTGTTGTACAAGACACTTGATCAATTGCCGACAGACGTAAAGTTCTTCATTGAGAATATTTTAAAGATTTTTGGATTAAGTTCAGAATGGAAATTTTTAAAGAAGCCGCAGTTTCATGTTGATTACGCGTTGTATTCTCCAAATCCGTTCTTCAATTTAACCAGCATTGGATTTAAGAACTCGAGTATTGTAGAAAATCAAGATTTATACTTGGTCGACGGTGGTGATGACGGTCAAAACATTCCTTTTGGTGCACTCATTAGAAAGGCGAGACAAATCGACGTGATATTTGCCTATGATATGAGTAATGAGCTTGATAATTGGCCAAACGGAACCGTATTACTAAAAACCTTCCAACGATACACGCAATTCAACAAGCATCTACCGTTTTTCCAAATAAATAACGAAACTAAATCGGTATTCCCTGATGTACCAGATCCGAAGCACATTGTCAATAAAAACATCAATTATCCAATTGTTTTAGGCTGTGATGTACAACTTGATTATCCAACAGTGGACATAAAAGAGCCACAACTAGTATACAACAGTAGTGATTACTTGCCCCCCATTATTGTTTATACTCCTAATACAAATCACACTTATTTCTCAAACACATCCACATTCAAGCTAAGTTACAATCAAGAAGAAATTGATGGCATGATTGATAACGGCTGGAATTTAGCAACATTTGCAAACAATCAAATATTTAGCAGGTGTGTGTGGTGTTTTATTTTGAAACGGGAATTCGATAGATTGACATTATTTGGTGGAACTAGTTTCAAAATCCCAGCCTTTTGTCATAAATGTTACAGAAGTTTTTGTTTCAATAGTCTGATATAAATAGATTTTTATTTAATTTTGTGACTCTAAATCTTTCGATGTGCATAAAACAATAAAAATCAACAAACAAAAAACTAAACTATTGACAAGATGACGGGTGTTAGACAATTAAGAATTATAGGTTTAACCTTTTTGGTGATTGCTTTGGTTTTTATATTACATAGAGCAGGCTCAAATGCTGCTTCATTGGTCCATGCTCAAGCTTCTGATCAACCAGCCAACAAGCATAATGTTGAAACCCCCGCAGGATATTCAAAAGGTCATAAGGATAAAACTGTGGTATCCAACAATTTAGTCGACTCCAAAAATGATGAGAAAACTGATGCTGAAATCAATAAATCCATTTCCAAAGATAAATCAATTGAAGAGAATCCCACCAACGACAAATCACAAAAAAAACCCAAAGGGAAAGATTCCTCATCCACAGAAGAATATGATGCAGCATCTGACTTGATCAAAATTAGATCTTTATCACCAATGACGATCTTTTCCAAAACTTATTGCCCATATTCTAAGAAGTTGAAGACGTTGTTATTGGAGAAGTATTCTATAATCCCAGCTCCTAATGTTGTTGAACTAGATAAACATGAAAATGGGGAAGCTTTACAAGAACACTTATTTGAGAAATCAGGTAGACGTACAGTGCCAAACGTGTTAGTTGGTAGTTCATTTGAAAGCAGAGGTGGCAGCGATGATTTCGAAGAATATCAAAAGACAAATAAGTTGATTGATTTATTAACCGTTTGGGGTCAAGGTAGATTGAAAGTTACTAAAAATGACGCTCCATCAAACGCATGAATAATAAATTACAGAAGTGAATAAATAAAACTCTACAATGACTGATTTCTTTCTTTCTTTCTTTATATAACATTAAGTGTAAATAACTCTTAGCTATGTACTATACAAAATTGACCCATGATGAGCTTTTTTAAAATTTGGAGAATTTTTTGGATTTTGATGCAGAAGCAGCAACTTTCAAAACGTTGAATCTGACGGTTTTTGAGATTGGTCTACATTGACCAACGGTGACAACATCACCTTCTTCAATTCTGAAAGCTGGTGAGACGTGAGCAGCAACGTTTTTATGTCTTTTTTCGTATCTGTTATATTTTGGAATATAATGTAAGTAATCTCTTCTGATGATGATGGTTCTGTGCATTTTAGTTGAAACAACAGTTCCGGTTAAGATTTTACCTCTGATTGAGACGGTACCAACGAATGGACATTTTTTGTCAATGTAAGAACCTTCAATAGCAGCTTTTGGGGTTTTGAATCCCAAACCAACTTCTTTATACCATCTTTTGGTTTTTCTGTTAGCTTTAGCTTTTGGGTTGGTGAAAATGTGTGGTTGCTACGAGTAAATGTTAGTAACTTCATTTCTTATTATTTTTATGAACACATTCCAATTGGAGTTATTTAGCTCGAAACTTTGTGTATAATTTCCAACTTTTTCCACCCAATCTTCTTGTAACTCATGTAGTATTTAGTGTACAAACCTTTTGGAAAGCTCTTTCTGATTGAACAGTTAATTCAGTTGCCATGGTATTATCTGTTTATAAATTAAAATTATAAAAATCTGTATGAAAAAATTTTGATAATTTGTTTTGTTAGAGGTTTCGCACCGCACTGCGACTATTGAAAATTATTGTCAAATTGGTAGCGTTGTATACACTAATTGTATTAGTGCGAAGAAGAAGAAGAAAAAAAACTAAAATAATTAAAGTATGTGCCTGTATATAAAATATATTTGTAGCCCTAGGTTGTGATATTATCCACGTGATTGAAGTTTGTAAACGATAAGATAAGAGAGACAAATTTACTAAAATGGAATACATATTACAAGCGGCGTGATAACAGTAAAGAGTAACTTTATACATGAATGTTACATGTCATTCTTGCTATTAGATCGTAATTGTTTGTAGTGTCCGAGTAGGCCTGTGTGACTTCAAGGCACCAGCAAGAGTTCAACAGGCAGTACTCTAAACGAATACGGCTGGGTATTCAAATTGTATTACAATACAGAACTCGACAAAATGAATCTAGACAAGTGACTCGTTTACTCATCTGGTCTCACGTTTTGACTGTTTCCTTCTATTTTGTTGTTGAAATTCGGCTAAAGCGTGAAACTGTTGTGCTCAAAATAGGGATGTTTTATTTTTGTCTGTAAACTGAAAAGAGAAATAATTTAACCAAATTAAGAAACGCAAGCAACATAAAATTGGTGAACATAACACAAACTAGCATATAATAAAACCAATCTATGTCATAGGAGTTAAACAAATAAATATAAACAAATAATCTATGAATACAAACGCCAACAATAATAATAGTACCAAACTAATGTATTCGACAACGACAACAACAACAACAACAACAACAAACTCGAAATATAACCATCTACCTAAATTCAACAATACAAACAATCATCACCATTCTCGTTATGTATCAAACGATTTAATCGATCATCATACTAGCACGAATTCATCTATTCCATTTAATAGGACTATTAGCTCGTCATCATCTATCATTAGTACACCGAGTAATAACATACGAAGATTTCAGAAACAACAACAGGAGAAGGAAAAGGTAAACAAGGATGAGAAAGAACCAACGATATCCAGAACATCAAGAAGTCGTTCTATAAAGACTAGACTATTAAATCTACAACAATCGCAGAAACAGCAAGTTGTCGCCAAATCATTGCATCCAGTAGGAAGATTATCTCATTCCGTTCCAATACTACCGTCAAGTGAACAAAATACGTCCAAAGCTACCAAAGAAAAAGACAATAAGTTTTCAATTCATAAGCCGTCATCATTGTATGACTACTCGGTGTTTACTCATTACTCAGGATCCCAAACCAATACGGACTCATTGCCGTTTGTTAAAATGTCACAAATTGAAGCATGGGAATCAGCAGAGAAGATTAGTTCGAATATTATATTTAACGATTCGAGCGATGACGAAGACGAAGAAAAGACTGAAGAATTAGATCCAATAATTTCAATCCCAGGATATTCAAAGACCGAACTTAACATCATATTCAATAATAAACTGAAAACGTCTAATGAAGAGGACAACAACTTACTACTTAAATATAATCAAAGACTGCCGAATAGCAAATTTCACAATAATTCAAATTCGCATTTATCGTTGTTGGCTCAACGGCAAATGCAGATTCTACAGAAGAATGAAATCATACAAAAATTATTTGGTGACTCCAACACTATAAACAAGTCGATAGCAAACGCGTCATCCATTTCTTCAGTTGAAAGCAATAACATTTCAAGTGTATTGATTGACGAGGATGAAGAAATTAAAAATTTTTTGGCTCTAGATGCAGAATTCAAAATCAAGCAAGAAGATGTCAAGAGACTATTTGTTCAAGAGAATGACGAGAATTATGACAAGTTATCTGGTGATCTAGATTATAAAAGATTTAGTAAATTCACTTAATAGGAATGAATGTGGAATTTAGGCTTATATGAATATAATGACAGTACTCAGTCAAGAAGTGATTTTTAATAATCATTTTGAGTTGGAAACTCTTCGAATTCTGAGACCACACTTAGTAAGCTCTCATTTTATCTAGAACTTTTTTTTAGATTTATAAGCAGCAACGGAAAATTATTATTAATAAAGTTTTAGCAACAGAGAAAAATTCAAAATACATGTTTAAAAAGCAAATCTTACGTACTACAAGTCAAAGATTACGCCAATTAAACAATCATTTACTCAATTACTCGACGACAATGGCTCCTGTACAACCAATTAAAAATTATGATTATTTAGTTATTGGAGGTGGTTCCGGTGGTGTTGCCAGTGCCAGAAGGGCAGCAAAATACGGGGCTAAAGTACTATTAATTGAATCCAATTATCAGAAATTGGGTGGTACATGTGTCAATGTTGGTTGTGTTCCAAAAAAGGTTATGTGGTACGCTGCAGATGTAGCTCATAAGAAAGATGCGTTATACTCATATGGATTATCAAAAGAAAAGACCGAAACTAAATATGGTGATTTTGACTGGAAGAATTTCAAGACTAAAAGAGATGCTTACGTAACTAGATTAAATGGAATTTATGAAAGAAACTTGAAAAAGGAAAATGTTGACTACATTTATGGATTTGGAAAATTTGTAAACTCAAATGGTGATGTTGAGGTTACATTGAGTGGAGATCAAGAAATTCCATTCCTTGAAGCAAACAAAACATACAGCAAGAATGAAAAGTTGGTTTTTTCAGGTGACAAAATCTTGATTGCAACTGGTGGTACAGCTATCATTCCACCACAAATTGAAGGTTCAGAATTGGGTATTACATCCAATGGATTTTTCGATTTGGACTACCAACCAAAGACTGTTGCCGTTGTTGGTGCAGGTTACATAGGAGTTGAATTGTCAGGAGTATTCAATGCATTAGGTTCAGAAACCCATTTTATAATTCGAGGTGATAAGGTCTTACGAGCATTTGATGATACCATTCAAAATACAATCACCGAACATTATGAAAATAAATTGGGTGTCAAATTTCACAAGGAAACCTCAGTTGAAAAATTAGAGAAAAATGGTGATAAAATCAAAGTTTACTTAAAAAATGGTACAACCATTGAAGTTGACGAATTTATTTGGACTGTTGGTAGAAAGTCATTGGTTAATATTGGATTAGATGTTGTCAACGTTAAAGTGAATGACAAAAATCAAATTATTGCCGACGAATATCAAGTCACGTCAAATCCTAAAATATTTTCATTAGGTGATGTAGTAGGTAAAGTTGAATTAACACCAGTTGCAATTGCAGCCGGTAGAAAATTGTCGAATAGATTATTTGGCGGAGAACAATTCAAGAGTGATAAATTGGATTACTCAAACATCCCTTCGGCTATTTTCTCCCATCCTGAAGCTGGTTCGATTGGATTATCTACAAAAGAGGCCATTGAAAAATATGGACAAGATGATATCAAAATTTACAATTCTAAATTCACACCAATGTATTATGCCATGATGGAAAGTGATGACGAAAAAGCACCAACAGTATACAGAATTATTTGTCAAGGTCCAAATGAAAAAGTTGTTGGTTTACATATGGTTGGTGATTATTCTGCAGAAGTATTGCAAGGGTTTGGTGTTGCAATCAAAATGGGAGCAACTAAGAAAGATTTTGACAATTGTGTTGCCATCCATCCAACCTCTGCTGAAGAATTGGTTACTATGACATAATTGACTCATACATTATACATTTAGTTGCTATTTGCTTATAGACTCAAATATAATACACAATAACTACCTCTTTGTTCTTTTTGGTGGCGGTCCTCTGAGTGGTGGTTTCGGTTTATCACCAGGTTTCATATAAAATAGTGGGGCGTACTTTAGAGTGTCTGGGACACTTATAAATCTAATCATTGAGCCTCTCACAAACACTTGATTCATGTGCAGTGTAGCACCTGTCAATCCTTTTGTTATTGTTGCATCATACAACGACAAATTCATATTATCTTCATTCTCGAGTAATTTGCCACGGTATGTATCACCATTATTTAATTCCAAGGAAACGACATGCCCCTGGGCTTCATTCAAAAGTCGCACCGGTATACCTGAAGACATAATTATTGATGTGTTTATCTATTTAGATTTGGTGTGCAAGATGTTTTAGCACACACCAAAATTTATTTTTCATTCCAGATTGTTGAGAACACGACTAACATCCATCTTGCTGCAAAAGCTTCCCTGACTAGTTGTCAAAAAACAGTCTCATCAATGGGACAAGGGTTAAGCTATTTCCTGATTGTACCGACTGTTTATGCAGATTCTGTAAAAAATTTGTCCATCACAATCGACGAGGAGTTAGAATGCATGTAAGGTATCACATGACACATCATCAATTGTAGTAGTTTTCATATTCACGTACTTGACTTGTTCTCTTCTTCCAACTGAGGTAAGATATAAAGAGAATTCTGTATTAATTTCTTGAATAAATATGCCACTTCATCAAATGCCGTTTGTAAATTATTAAATGCGGTCAAAAAAGGAAAAACACCTAAAAAAAAAAAAAAGAACTTTAACGAAGCCCTTCAAAATAGAGGTAATATTTCTGATTATCAATTTATGACTTAAATTTAAATCGCGTAGATTCAATTTACAAATCAATTCTAGAAAGTGATGAGAAATGGCATATTTTTTAGATTTCTGAATATGAGATGAATGGATTGAAAAAAATCAGTACGTCATTGATTCATTGGCTGGAAATATCGGTGTATAAAAATTGGTTATAATGACTGCGCTAAAACATACATCGTTTAAAACTCAGGTTAATCACAAAGCGGAAATATTAACTCTTCAACTTCGAAGATAATTTCTCCGTCAATACTAGAAGTGACTCAAACACAAGTGACTATAGGAAATCTTGTCAAAATTTATAACACTTGCAGTTTCTCAACTCTTAATGTCTTGAAACCTAGAAAGTTTTGAATATGTTATTAGCATTTATAGATCAATCTGATAAGATTTTCAGGAAAATTTCGTATTGCAAAACTCGATATAGTTTAGTGGCACTCAAGGCTAAAATTTTCAAGTAATCATGCATACACAAATGCAGGAAAAAAATTGAAAATATACAGTGAATAGAAAAAATGAGACTCTAAAATATAGAACAAGAAATACTGAAAAACAAACTTTAAACAAGACATCCTAATTTTAAACCAAGCTAATTTTAATGATTTTGTAACCAGCAGTTGAGTGATAGTTTTTTAGTTTTTTTTTTTCTTTTTTTTTTGAAGTTCACCTATCCTTCTTCTCCCTGATTACAGAAACTTTTTTTATCAAATGATAATGGCACTGGTGGTGGAAACTAATAAACCAAAACGACAAAGAAATCGAGTCCCTGTTTCTTGTTTGGCGTGCAAGAAAAGGAAGGTCAAATGTGATAAGGGAAAGCCAGCTTGTGGGGGTTGTATTAGAAACGGGGTCGGACATCTATGCCAATACGTTGATCCACCATGGATTGATAAGGATAATTTGGGAGGTACGCCGAATGTCACGATTAATGTTGAGCAAACAGCTGAATATCAGATATTGAAAAACAATAATGAAAAAGTGATTAATGCTCAACGTAAGGAAATTGAAGATTTAAAGAGACAACTACTGGTGGTGCAACAATTATCACCCAAAGATTCGTCTTCGTTATATCACAATGGCTGTAAAGTTATAACAATTTTGAACAAATTGAGTCCGTTACAAAATAATAAGGAGAAACTAGAGATATCTAACGATTTTACGTTTGTTTCGTCAAACACTAATAATAAGTCAACAAATTATATTGATACATATTCATGGATAAATTTGATCAAACTAGATCCACAGCTCACAACCCTTTGGTTTAAGATCACATACTTGCAAAAAATATATCACATGTACAAAATGAACATGTTGAAAGATCCTGTACAACCATTGCCGCAATCTGGAATCTTACCTAAAAGGAATACTAAAGTAAATGAAATAGATTTCACGTGTTCCTTCAATTCACAAAATACTCCATCACCGGGTGTAACACCTCAGCCACAAGGTAAATGTCCGGTAATTGAATGTGACTTCAATTTCATGGTGGAAGAAGCTATATCCAATGCAAGTTCGAGTCCATTCAGGATAGCAAACACGCCCAAACCTATTAAGATAGAATCGGAAATTTCCCAGGCAGAATTTGAATCCAATAAAACAATAGCGTTGCAAAACAAGCTCTTAAAGCTATGGGAGGTGATATTAAATGTTACTCGAGGTCAGAAGCTCAACAATAAACAGATGACATTTTTGTTAGATTATTATTTCCACAGTGATTTTGAGTCTAAAAAAATATTGTTGTTTTATAAGAATGAGATTCAAGCGATTGTCAATAATGATTTACAGTTGGATTTACCCGATAATGACATCACCTATCAGCAATTGAGAATCAAAAGCATTTACGTGTCGATGTTAGCTGTAATTACCGAAGAAACATTGGACTATCTTCGAAATTTGGTCAAGCAAGAAGAGGAAGACAATACGTCGTATATCAGTGAACAATTCAAATCACACTTTCCGAATGAGATTGTATATCTCAATCTTGGAGCAAAGCAAAATAATTTGTTATACATGGTTCAAGATATTGTTGTAAATTATCGACTAGAAGAAACAGAATTGTTACCTTCAATTGCATTGATATTAGTCCTATTGAACAAGGAAATCGAGGAATACAAAAAACCGGGATCAAGTCTTATAGATACAAAATCATCATTTACGGTCTTATTCACCAATTTGTTGAAAAAGCTTTTAGATTCTGAATTGATTGAAATTTGGAAGGATCCCGAGTTGATTGATTTTCAGGTATCACCATCACCAGAGCAAAAAATTAAACGAAGAAGTAAACAACTAAAACTACAATTCTGCAATTTGTGGACTGATATTGTCAGGTTAACCAATTTGGTGACTTTTAATTTAGTCCCCTTAATCCAACATTCGGAAAAATTGGATAAATTGTTGAATAGAATATATGACAAGATTCAAATATCCGATTCTTTACAATGTCACTTGAAATATTTGACTAGCATTGGTGAAAACCAATTGATTGTCTCGCTACATATTCATTACCTTATAGCTAGTGTTTCATGCTCCTTGAGTTATGGTATCAAAAATATAGGTTATCCCAATCTAACTTTAGACAATCTAAAAAGCTTAATTGCCCAGTGTCAAACGTGGACAAATGATATTGGGCTTCAAAGAATTAATGAAGTTAGAAAAATCGAGGTGTTGACAATCTTGAATTATTTAAGATATTTTATGACTTATATCTTGATGCTTCAGGCAGAAGATATAGGAGATGCAGATTTGACTCAAAGTGTTGTTCCAGATGTATTTATCAAGCTTTTACAATTTGTTGAGCAGCTCAAAATCGGTGCTTTGACGCCAACTAAGCCATTACAGTACATATTACTGTTGATCACTGAATTGTTGACTAGATCTATCCAGTTTGTAATTGGATTATTAATGAGGTTGAAAGACGACACGAGTAATTTGGTGAAGAGGACGAGTAGAAATCTAACCACTGAATACGGCACAATTGACGATTTAATGAATAAAATTATATGCAAAATTTCACAAGAAATTGAGTTTTTGGACGGGAAACTAACAAATAAAACTAGGTTGAACAAACTATCTAAATTGTGGAAGTTTTATCTTACGTTTTTGCAGAATTCCAAACAAATGAATTATGCAAAGATCCATGCTGGAGTCGCCGATTTTGGCAGTGGGGCCAAGTGTCCAGTGTTAGCAGACACCACATCAAGATCAACAGTCAATTCGTCAATAAAGAAAGAGTATCCGAAATGTCCAATATCGCAAATAACTACACCTATGGATGAAAATGAAATCAAACAACCATACAAGAAAGCCAAAAAATGTCCGTTTGACCATAATACAATGTCGAAACCAAATCATAGTTTTCACCCAATTGAGTCAAACATCAGGGACTTCAAACCACAATCGCCGAATCTCGCATCCACGGTGGGTACACCAATGTCGATGCCACTTTCGATAAAACCAGTTGTTCAACCGCCTGTTTTAGCTGCCAGTACAAGTGAATTGGAATCAAACGAGATGGATATGTTTAATCAATTTAATGACTTTGATTTCGATTTTTTGAACAACGAGAATTTGTTAGAGCATTTCACTACAGAAGGCTCAAACGGCACAAATCTAAATTTTGAAGGATTTTTTCAATAGATTTGTAATTAATGATGATAATGACCCAAAAATAGTGTATAGATTAATGCAAAACCACTAAACGTTTAAAAGGAGTTATTCTTGTCTATGGTAAACCTTTGGGTCAATAGGAATAAACTAATCTACAATAGACAATACTGCGCGCAAGGTAGAGAGAAAAAGATTTGCTACGACAAAGTATATTTGTGGGGCGTTTTGATTATCACCAAAATCTTGTTTACGAGACTCGATATAGCAAACTGAAAAAAATAAATTGATATTATTTTTCTACAATCGTTAGCTAGAGACCCTTTAGATGATAATGATTAGACTTAGACCAGGGCTTAGATTCAAACTGATATGTCCACCTCGACCCAATCGCATTTGTTTGTCTAGTTATAGACAGCTCAGTATTTCCGGTACGGCTAAGCCAAAATCATCAAGATATAAGAATCTATTCAAAGTTGGGGTTGCAGTAGGGTTAGGAGCTACTGCTTTATATTACACGAATGATAATTTCCAACACGCTATTTCTATTGTCGACAGGGTGAGCACGGTCACCATTGCAATGGTGAGATGCTTTGCCTTGTACAAGGAGACGTTGGGCAAAGATTATACTGACACTACAGAAAAGAATCAAGAGCTCGCCAAAACGCATAAGAAAGCAGCAGAAATAACTTTGAAAGCATTAGAAAAGAATGGTGGTATATACATAAAGTTGGGCCAGCATATATCTGCTTTGACATACTTATTACCTCGAGAATGGACAGACACGATGATTCCTTTGCAAGATAAGTGTCCTCATTCATCATTGCAAGAAATCGAAAACATGTTCAAACTGGATTTAGGAATTGAACTTAAAGACTTGTTTATAGAATTTGATCCAAATCCCGTTGGTGTAGCCTCGCTAGCCCAGGTTCATCTTGCAAAGTTGAAAAATGGCGAGAAAGTGGCTGTCAAGATCCAGCATCCGAGTCTAAAACAATTTGTTCCTTTGGATGTTAAATTGACTCGTATGGTTTTTGATTTGATGTACAAGGTGTTTCCTGAATACCCTTTAACCTGGCTTGGTGACGAGATGCAGAACTCAATATTTATAGAATTAGACTTTACAAAAGAAGCTGAAAACTCAAAGAGGACAGCTGAATACTTTAAAAATTATCAAAAAGAAACAGCATTGAGGATCCCGAAAATCGTTAAAGCGGAACCCAGGATTTTGATCATGGAGTACGTTTCGGGTGCGAGGTTGGATGATTTGAAGTATATGAGTCAACACAACATTGATACCTCAGATGTGTCTGCGTGTTTGTCGCATATTTTCAACAATATGATTTTCACACCAAATGTGGGGTTGCATTGTGATCCACACGGTGGTAATTTAGCTATCAGATCAATTGAAAAGGCCAAGAATGGTCATAATTTCGAAATCGTTTTGTACGATCATGGTTTATATCGAGACATTCCGATACAAATGAAACGTGACTATAGTCATTTCTGGCTAGCCGTGTTGGACAATGATGTACCAAATATGAGAAAATATGCCGAGAGATTTGCTGGAATCAAAGGTGAACAAAAATTTTTGATATTTATGAGTGCAATCACCGGTAGATCACCCGAAAAGGCGTTGAATTACGATATCAAGTCAAGAAGAACTGAAAATGAAATCAACCAGATACAATCTACTCTTAATGAAGAAAAAGGGATATTAGAAGATTTGATGGATATTTTGAGTTCAATGCCAAGGATAGTGCTACTTATATTGAAAACTAATGATTTGACTAGAAATTTGGATGAAAATTTACAGAGCTCCTTGGGACCCAAACGAACTTTTCTAATTATGGCCAACTATTGCGCAAAATGTGTGTATGAAGAATCCAAGGAGAAAATCAATCAGCAATTTAAAGGCTTCTCTTGGGTATGGCATAGCATCTCCAATTGGTGGCATTATCAAAGAAGGATAAGCACATTATACTTGTACGACTTGACATTGATATTCAAAAAATAAAAACTCACTATTTATCGTTTTTGATTTTATCTAATAAATTATTTATTCTGGGTCCCATTAGTGGTTGTCCTTTGTTTGTAGTTTGTCTAAGATGATCTTTTTTGATTGTTCTTTCTCTTTGTTTGGTTTCTATTAACTTCAATCTATCTTGAACTTTTTCTAGTTGTGCTTTTCGATTTTCATCCTTTCTTTTCTTTGCAATTGCAGCTCTTTCTTGAAAATTTATTGGTTTTCGTTTTGGTTTCTCTTGAACCTCTTGAGGACTTTCGTTGTATCCTTCATTTTTAAGTAATTTGAAATAGTTTTTCCTTATTCTAGCTCTGTGAGTCAAAGCCTTCTTTATGTCTCTTGATTTCTCTTCCCTACGATTCAAGTATTTTTTCTTATCTGATGAAGCCATGATGATGATGAGGTGACAAAAAAAAAAAACTACGCACCAGAATTTAGATCATGGTGACAGTTGTAGGTCCAGATAATCATTTCAGGATTTACTACCTACAAAGCTATCAAACCATACAAATAAGAGACTAACCAACTTTTTGAGCCTGCTTGGCCACGTCAATCCATAGGATTGTTAATCACAACACATTAGCCCAAAGTACAATTAAATTTTGACGTTAACACAACGGCATTGAGTACTTTTAGCTATCTCAGGTAGCCAAGTGTGATTTGTCAATCAAAGAAAGAAGCATTCTGGATCCCTAACTACTTGACTCTATTCCGTAATTGATGTAGTTTCAAGTGGTTCTGCTCTTTGGTAAATACATCCTGTATATAATCCAGTCTCATACATTTGATATTTTTTGTTCAGTCTAATTTGCCATCTATTAACCAATATGAACCACGATCCGTTTCAATGGGGACGTCCATCTGATGAAACGTATGGGCAATACAATTATAACATAGCCAATGCCAAGAATGTGGAAGCAAGTCAGAATTCCAATTTCCCAAAGATGAACACACAGCAACCAATTATCACGGGTACATCAGTTATATCAACAAAGTTCAAGAATGGAATTATAATTGCAGCAGATAATGTTGGGTCCTATGGCTCTTTGATGAGGTTTAACAACATAGAAAGATTGATCAAGGTCGGCTCGCAAACTGTTGTTGGTATATCGGGAGATATTTCTGATTTGCAGTACATCAAACGAATCTTGGAAGAATTGGAAACTGAACAAGAAATCTATGATAACGATGGTGGTGACTACTTACGAGCACCCAATGTTCACGAATACATATCTAGAGTCATGTACAATAGAAGATCAAAAATGAATCCGTTATGGAATTCGATTGTTGTTGCTGGCTTCGACGAGAATAAAACCCCATTTTTAAGATATGTAGACTTGTTGGGTGTCACGTATCACAGCTCAACTATAGCCACTGGGTTTGGTAGTCATTTGGCAATTCCATTATTGAGAAACTTGATACCTGAAGACAAGGACTACGTCAATGTTGATGAAGAACAAGCCAAAAAAGTCATACAAGACTCAATGAGGGTCTTGTTTTATAGAGATGCTAGATCAGGACAAGTTTATTCTTATGTTGTGGTAAGATTAAATGAAGAAGGTAACATTGAGTTTGATTTCCAAAAACAAGTCAAAGTTGAAGGCCAAAGCTGGAGATTTGCAAAAGATATCAAAGGTTATGGTTCTAAACAACAATAGGTTATATATATATATATAAATATAAATGAGTGTATATTAAAATACAACGTCAGCTCCACCGCTTAAAATATCATCAATTTCTTGTTCTTTTATCACTTTATATCTGAATCTTGTAGGCAACTCACTTCTTGAAAAAAATTCACCTTCTTTTGGTTCAATTGGATTTGAGTTTTTGAAGCTTGATTGGGAACCAGTTGAGCCTGATTGTCCAGGTAAAACACCCTCTGGAGCAAATGGATGGGCCTTAGCTGCGTGAGGTTCTAGATTAAAGTTAGTTTAACGTCAATAATTAAGTTGGTAAGTTACATACTTGGAGCTGGATGTGGTCCTCCAACGAATTTTATACGTTGGACGTATTGCAATAGTCTTGTGTATGATCTCATAGTGAGTTCTGGTTAGTTTTTTTGATTTATTTTTTTTTTTTTTTTTCCCATCAAATTAATTGGATTAGGCAACCTGCTTTCCCCGGTTTATCACTCTACTGCTTGTATTTTTGTTATACCAGGATGTAGATATAAAGCGTCTCTCTTTATTTCGGTAGGCCAATGAGTTTGTTGGACTTGCCTGACCATATAATTTCGAACATCATATACTACAATTGGAAACAGAACAACACCTACGATTACATTCTAACATTTCTATACACTTGTAAATACTTGTTTACCAACTTCAAGTACTTGCTTTACACTTTGAAACCGTTTGCTTTGGATTCATCGGCGTTGCTGAAATTGGAGTCTCAAATATGCTGTAAAATACAAGCACTAATTATTAATAAGTTGAGACAGTTCGATTGGACTAGGTTTCCGAGATTAAAGATGTTAGATTTACATTTGAAATCTAACCAAGTGGACCAAATCAACAATTTCCCTTCAACATTGACCGATTTGAAATTAGCCTTGCAATATAGTCATTTCACACCTAAATTTATCTTGCAACCTGGTTTTCGACTTGAAAAGTTTGCAATAAAGTGTGTGAATCATTCAAGACGGTTTTCTTACAATATTCTACCTACAAATCTACTGAATGAAACATATCATGACAATTCACCTCGTAAGAAAATAAGTCAAATGGTGTCGACTATTTTATCAGCTAGCATTGATTCGTTGATTGAGTTGCATTTGGAGACAATTAGTTTAACTCAAATATATCATAATTTGAAAGAAAATCAAGACACAGTTTACTTCCCAAGGCTTAAATCCATCCACATTGATCAAACTACATTTCATCCAATTCAGTTTTTGCCAATTTGGTTGAACTCATGCCAACAAATCTATTACTCAAATCACTTTTTGAACAGAGTAACTATTATTGAAAAAAATAGTTTCGGAAATATAACGGAAGAAATCCAAAATTGAGAAAAAAACAAGACACATCATGGATAAATTGTCAAGAACGATTCAAAGATTTCAGGCCAAGATTGATTCGGGCTCATTCTATGAAGCTCATCAAACTTTGAGGACAATTACAAACAGATACGTCAAAGCGAAACAGTACAAAGAAGCAAGGGATTTATTGTACCAGGGCACAACCATATTGATCAAAAACAAAGAGTTTGCATCGGCTTCAGATTTGATAAACTACTTGATTTTAATTTATGAAGAAGAACAGATATCCATTGAGAATAAAGACTGCAAGTTTAAATTGATCGAATTGATTTCACAATTACCAAACAACGATCCTTCATTAAACGATTTGGCCAAAAGTAGTATATCGTGGTCGACCAAATTCTCAACCCAATGTGAAAAATTTGGCGATTCAGATTTGCATCATTTGTTTGGACTCAAGTTTTTAAATCATTTACAGAGTGATGAAATTGATAATGACTTGAAGGTTAAGATCTTCTCAATAGCTGAATTACACTTGGTTTTGGGTACCTCTGAATCGGTGTCGTTGTACGTCGATTACTTGATATCATGCTCCAAAGTAAACCCTGATGTTGACCCGGGTGTTTTCTTAAGCAGAGCAATCATCAATTACTCATATTTAAAGAATATAAAGTTTGTTAAAGAAGCAAATAATTTGTTCATCAATTCGGTGGAAGGGGGCGACAATGTCAAGGAAATAAAATACTTTGATAATTATCCATTGTTGAACTTTTTGCAATTGCTAGTTTTAACGTTACAAACTGAGTCACAATCAAATGGGGCAAAATTCACAAAATTATACACACAATACAAGCAAGAACTTGTTAAATATGAGATTCTTTCACCGGTGGAATATTTAGGATCTTTATACTTCAAATTAAATATCGGAAATAGCAATCAGCAAGGTAACATGTTGGCCAATTTCATGAGTGGTTTACTAAAATAATATACATTAATAATCATCTACATCGCTTTTTAACGAACTACTATTCAAGGCGTCGACCAATTCTATCCTCTTCAGTTTTAGCAACTCGTGCTTTGCCTCCAGATAGGTGCACCACCGCCTCTGTCTCTTTTCCTGTTCGGGCCATTTAGTACTCAATTGGTCAACTTGTAGCTCAAAAAAGTGGAATTCACTTTTTGGTGTCGCAACTTCAGGGTGAAACTCTCCTTTGATCACGGGAGCTTTTGAGCCTCGGGAATCGTAGACAACTGGTAATTTCTTGATTATTATCCCTTCGACTCCGGCTTCTTCCCATGTCTCTCTCACTGCGGTTTCCAACTCTGTTTCATCCAATTCATTGCCACCTTTTGGTAGAATCCATTTGTCCTTGTGCCTCGATGATGAAATCATAATTACTTTGTCCTTGGTCTCATTGAGACAGATACACCCAGCAACAATTCGTGCCCCTGTATCTTCATTGTAACGTTGATTGTCTCTCCCAACTCTTGACTTGTTGGACTTGTTAGGCAAGTTGGGGTTTTGATATTGACTCATGTGGAGAAAAGAGTGAGTCAATGAGAATTTTCATTTCTATACAGGATATATAATTGCATATAGGACCCAGATCAACATGAACATACGAGACTACACCTAACGTCACTCTAGCTTCTTGCAATCATAAACTGTTTAATCATGCTAAAAGGCAATCGTTGTAGTACTCATAAAACGCGTTGGTTATCTGAAGCAACTAATTATCGCTGAATTGGTCCTTCGAACAGCCATTAACCCCAGTAGGTCAATCACTTATTCTTTCTCATACCGATATCTGTTTGAATCTGATATATATCACTTTCACACATGTTGCAACTGTATTTTGTGTCATTGATCAAACACGGTAAATTTTTAATACGCGTAATAAATTTATTTTTATCAACTAAATGAGTGATACATCTGATCAAGAACTACAAGATTTTATAGAATTCAGTGAAGTAGAAGAACAGCCCGAGAATGAGTCACAGTCGGACCAGGAGATTGAGGAAGATCGAATAAGGACATTGACAACGAGTTTGAAACCAAATGAAACCCCAGCTCAAAAAATTTTGAAAGCACACATAGCTGTGTTAGTATCAGCATTAGGTGGACCGGATCATACTTCAGAATTGGTGCCTCCACCTTATAAATTAGGTCACGATGCCTTGGCTTGTTTAAAAGATCTCAAGAAATGGATTAAGACCGTTGATGAAAGGAAGAACAATTACGAAGTTGCATTAGCTTGTTTTTCTACTAATTTAGTCACCAATGACTTGATAGTGATCCTTTGTCAATGGGAGCAAAACATGGCCAGTAAAATACACATTCGTAATAAAACAACCACTGAGAAAATCATGCTTTCGTGCTTAGAGTTGATGGTGTTGTTGACGTGGCCAGTCGAGTTCAGTAAAGACTTATCACTAGAGCAAAAACTATTATATTCAGACGTTAAAAAGGCACATTTAGTCTATAAAAAGCATATATTAACTTACAACAATGGTCAAGTCTTGAAGGCAACTTTGAGATTGATAAAACCCATAGTCATGAAGAGTAGAATAGACAGAGAACCTAGGGATAACCAAATTTTGAAATTGGTATTATACTTGTTTAGAAACTTACTAGCCATTGAACCTGCAAACTTATCAGTATCGTCTAAAACAAGAAATGCGTTAGTTTCCATGGCTGAATTGCCAGCGGGTGTAAGTCAAGACGATATATCGTTAAACAATGTTTTGGCAGTATTCAAAAAAAATAAGGTGTTGATGTTGCTATTGACTATCTCGAGTAATATAGGGACAGAGTTTGACAAGGATATATTTGGTGAGATTTCCCTCGAGTGTGTTTATCTAATAGTAAAAGATTTGGAATTAAAGGCGCCCTTGCATGATTCAAATAATCTACCACTGGTTGCGTCAACTGCTGGGTTACAGTTACAGGATTTATTGGCGACCGAAACCAAGAAGAAGATTGTCCAGACACAAAACATTTCAACCAGACACGGTAGGTTCGGTTCGTTGTTATCTATAAGATCAGATGATGCAACGTCTTATGTGATATCGGGTCAAGATGCTTTGTACACGACAGACGCGTCCTTGGATAAACTTGACAAGTCTAAGAGTTGGAAAAATCGAACAAGCTTCAAGTATGATTCCGATGACTTTGTAAAGCGAGCTTATCCAGTATATTTGAACATTCAAGGTAGGCAAATGTTGAATGAGTTTGTGGATCAATTTTTGTCTGGTGGCTGTTTTAACAACCTTATAGAATGCATGAGTTCGAAACTTGCAACGTCGTCTGACTTGGGAGTTATTGATGAATTGGCAATGGCTAGTTATTTCTATACCATATCGTGGTTTTTGAAATATCAAAGAGAAAAAATTGAAAAAAATGCTGAAAAGGATTATGGTTCAGTTGGTGGTGCATTGAGTGAAATCAATTTTATTTTGATTATATCGTATTTCAGACAAGCATTTGAGAATAAAAGGTGGAATTCTTTGCATGTTGCTATGCTTTGTTTTAAAGAACTATTACAGATTTCCAATTCGATTTTTGGAAAGCAAAAGGATGAAGTCCAGAATGAAATTGATCGTGAATTAGCCGAAGGTATCATGCGTAAATTGTTTTCATTCAATGATTTTTTGAGTATCGTTTATCGTATTCCACAAATGGCGTCAAAGCATTCACCAGCATTTCTTCAAGTGACAATATCCACGGTGCATATATTATTGAAAGCATTTGAAACTTTTGCAAATGAAGACATCCAGCTATACATACAGACAACGAGGAGACGGAACAAGAACCAGCGAAAACGGATCAATGATTTGAATAGAGACACTGAGAATCAATTCAGGGACCTTATTGATGCGTCTGACGATGAGTTTGAAGATCAAATCAAACAGGTTACAAGAGAGCGTAAAATGAATTATCAAGATACAGAGGTTAAATTTTTCCACCAAGCTACCGTTTCAACTTATATAAAGTTTCTATCGAGATTCGAGGACTTATCTGATGCTGAAATCAAGATGTGTTTATCATACTTTCATAGAATTTTTGTCAAAAGAAAGGACTACCTGGCTTTATACAGGTTAGACTTTATGCACTTGTTGCAAAAATTACGAAATCATTTGCCAAAAGGTAGTCATATCAGATCGCAGGTTGAAGAATTCATATATCACTTTACGAAAAGGTTCAAGACGGCGTTGCTTAGGTTTCCGAATCCAATTGAAATATTGTTCCCTAGATTCGAAGAATTGTCGTCCAAGATATTTTTAGCTACCGGAGAGTTGTATGAAAAGCCAGAAGTTGAAAAATATACTCGGGGTCCAATTTTAGCTAAAGATTTAGAATTTGTACGGAACTTTGACTTAGACAACAAGGTTAAAATTCTCATTAGTCAGTTGCACCTACAACAAAAAGAAACGTTGATTAGTTGGTTAATCAATGAGTTGGAGCGAATAATAAATGACAGGAACTTGTTTTCTGCAATGGACGAATTGAAACCAAGTAAAGAATTTCATAGATTGATTATCAACAATGGATATTTGAGATTGTTGTTGAAACTTGTTGGATTTGAACTACCATATACAATGGAGGATAAACCTAGATTAAAAGCTACGGTGGAACAAGAGAAGTTGATTGAAATTTATGAGTTGATTAAAAAGTGGAATTTGAATCAACCAGTCATTTTCGAAGATGATAAAGAGCCGTCGTATTTCCTTCGAACAAGAGATTCAGATCTTGATGATGAAGACGAAGACTATGATGATAATGTTGACGATTTTATTGAATCTGAGGAACCACAAAATGAAACAAACGAAGATAGAAGTACGATGGCGACGACAATGGACGAGTTGGAACAACTTGAACATCGCTTGTCGAATTCAAAGGGTGTTGCAAGAAGAAAAGACAAGAAGAAAAAGAAACTGAAGGAGCAAAATGGTGGAAGAAAAGAGTTGAAGAAACCAAATAGTGGTACCCCACATAAGAAATTTCCCGCATTGCTAGATGACTCTCGTGGGATTAGGTCGGCTGAATTCATTGCTGAATCTGATGATGAGTCTGACGACGAAAGAGACAAGTTATTTTTCGACAGAGAAGAACGATTGAGGCAGCTACTTATTGAATCCGGTGGTATTGTTAATGCAGCTCAATTGGCTGAGTTTAAAAAGATATGGGCCAATTTAGATACCAGCAAGAAAACCTCGGAGTCAGTTGCCCATGCAATAGAGCAAGTCTCATTACATGCCAATGCAGGTAAAGTTAACGATGAATTCGAGGGTGAAGAAACTTTGAGAAAACAGACTCACAGCGAGTCTAATGATGAGTTATTAGATAATTCATCCGACGATGAGGTTTTATCGAATACGTCAAAGGGAAGTTCAATTACTGATAATCTAATGTCATCGCAAGAAGCGCCACAGTCGGAAAATCCAAGAAAGAAATCATTAGACGACGACGTCAACGACAACGACGAAAACGATGTCGCTAGAAAAAGAAAGAAAAGGGTAATAGTAGATGACGAAGATGATTATTAATATTCAGTCCACGACACAATGATCGTCCCCGTTTGTATTCTTGATTGACTCTCGTATTGTCATGATTGAAGATATGAACATGACTGCAATTCCAAATAGTACACATGAGATAGTGGGTATAGCTTTGAATAAGATAAAGTTTCTCTTTTCTTTTGGCATTGTAAGATTTGTTTGATCTAGCGATAATTTGAAGTAGCACGAGGGTGGTATTATATAAGCCATCAACGAAGCTGAAGTTGCGCCAATCAATTCCAAAATCATGCCCAAGTTACATGTAAATAACGACACTGACATTGACGTAAACACCAAAAACGTAGTGATGAAGAAATGTTGTTTTGAACTCAACTCCAAATCGGCGGTGCTTCCGCCGACTGCTTGTTTGGCTAGGATGATTTCCTTCAACACATCTCGTACGACAAATATCTCGAGTGGGAACGTTGTCAACATGTTCAAGCCAAAGCAAAATCTTGCGAAATTGACCCAGTTGTCATTACTCTTAAAGTTGTTCAAGATGTTCCCCTTGGTGATATCTCCGAAATTTATTAATCCGTTGATGCCCATGACCATGCAGCAAATCATGGATATGGAGCACGATATGTGGGTCAATTTAGAGAATTTGGACATTGTTGCGTTTTTCATCGACTGATATATGAACATCGTGTTATGGTGACATACCAATGCAAAGGAGATAACACTGATCCCTTGGAAAATGTCCTTGTTAACCGTCCACTCCTGCATTGTCAAATCTGCTTTCAATGTATTTGAGACAAAGGGGGCTCTGAATATAGTGATTAAAACGATGATCAACATCCCGATCAATGCAAACCCCGACGCTTTCGCCAACTTGGATATGTCTCTGTTCAAACTTAGTGGGTATGATATGCAGGTTGTGAACAATACTATGATTGTGTTTCTATAAAAAAGCCAGCTAATGACCGAATTGTTTGAGATCGTCTCGGGGATGAATGCCTTTAAAACGTGGGGTATTGTATCCCCGATAATGACACAGAAGGCCATGCACCCACCGTAGGCAAATGAGCAGATCGACACTAGTAGAAGGATCTTGCCCGGGATCCCAAAACAATAATACACGGTGTCTTGATAAGACTTTGTTTTCGATAATATAGAGTTCTTGACAATGAGTCTTAGGGTCCAGTCTATTAGGATGGTAAGTAGGACCATTATTATTATCCCGCCAATCAATCCACTATTTCGAAATGCGTATGCTTGGCCTATGATCCCTGCTCCTAGGATACTGTTGGCCATATTCATGAATGCCATTTTCATATTTGACGAGCCTGTTTTCTCCGGTTCTTCCTCTGTGACCTCGTAGTCCAATGAGTCAATTGTTTGCAACTCAAACTCTTCGGGATCATTCGACCCTCCTGCATTTGCACTATCTGCTAATGCGGTGTACTTTTTTGGAATCGACATGGTTGATAAACTTGAAAAAAAAAAAAAAACAGAAAACCGAAAAAAACGCGATCTATGACACAAAGTTAATTGATGGTGTTATATATATTACATAGAGAGAATTAAGGAAACGAGAATCAATCCCAACGACGATGACATAATGACGGAGGCCCTGTTGGATAACTCAATTACGTGTTCGGTGGTTGGCTTGGAACTCTGCACTTGACTCAATGAACTTTGGGCCGCGATTGCGTTTTGAACATTGTGAGAAGCTTGGTCAATCTGCGAGCTCAAGTTTTCTTCTTTTGCGATTGACATTTGTTTATTTGCAGCTTCGGTTTGGATCTTGACCAAAGATGCGATTTCAGTCACGTATGATCGTATAGTCTCATTGGCATTCGATTCAACCGACGATAATGATGCAATTTGCTCCTGACAGCTGTTGATTACTTGTGAGTTTGTTGCTGTTTGATAAACGGCTTTGACCGAGCTGAGTTGCGACTCGCATGACTGGATGATGGTAACATATTTAGACACTTGTTGATAGATTGTTGATTGGACTGATTGACAGCTTTCTTGAATTTGGATCAATGTGGTGATACCGGTGCCAGGTTGACTTTTAGTCACGAATCCTGATTTTGAGCTGGTTTGGTTTTGGAATAAAGCGGTTGAGGATGGATTCGTAGAATGCGAAACATTGGGGGACAAGGAGCTGGCGACTGTCTGTGGTTTAGATGAGACGAGTGTTGAATTTTGTGGCACCTGCGAATTAGATTCAAGGGTGGTCGAATGGGAGGCGACAGAATTTGTTGTGGAAATGGATGGATTTGAGTTGGAAGCGGATGTAGTAGCGCCTGAAGTAGATAAAACAGTTGATATCGGCTCAATCGATGGTGAAATAGTTTGCGATGATGAAAAAGTTTGCGATGATGAAAAAGTTTGCGATGGTGAAAAAGTTTGCGATGGCTCACTTGATGGTGGCTCACTGGAAGAAAAAGTTGATGTCGAAACATCCGATGAAGTAACAGCTGATGGAGAAACAGCTGATGGTTCTTCACTTGAAGATGGCTCAATTGGAGATGAACTTATTGACGATGGTTCACTGGAAGATATTTCGCTTGATGTTGTCTGACTCGAAGAGGATTCACTTGACGATGGTTCATTTGTTGACGTCTCACTTGATGATGGCTCATTTGTTGACGTCTCACTTGATGATGGCTCATTTGTTGACGTCTCGCTTGACGATGTTTCATTTGTTGATGTCTCACTTGATGATGGCTCATTTGTTGACGTCTCACTTGATGGTGTCTCACTAGATGATGCACTGTTCTCCTTTGCTGCTTCGTCTAGTTTCTTTTGCGTGCTAGATGCAATCCACCATTGCAACCTCAAATTGGTACAGTACGTTGTAGCGACTGAGGACGCACTAGTTACATCTTGTCCCTTACAGTTGTCGGCGATACACAACCCCACGGTATCGACCACGGCGGGCATAAAGCAGTAGCAGTTTTTAGCGGTGGCGGCACAATAAGTCTGGTTCTCAGTCAACAAGGCGCAAGGTTTGGCGCACTCAGGCATACTATCATAAGTTGAGTCAACAAACACATTTGAAGCAGCTAAACCTGATGCAGCAAATATGCCAATAATAACGAGTGTAGATTTCATTTTAGTTGCAGAACCTAACTTTAGCAAAGTCATCTCTATATATATGTGAATGTGTGAGTTTATTAGCTCGCTTGGGTGTGATGCTGATTTAGCCAATCAGTGATGCGGAACATTCACGGGGATAACTCCATTTAGTTGCAAAAATAAGGTTGGTTCCAAATTAGAATCGAAAACCCGGAAAAAAAGTACGTGTGTGGTGTATGCCAAGTAAGTCTCGCAAGAAGATATCGGTGTAATAACTTTGTTTTACGCACTTTTGTACCACTTTTTAAGAACCCAATGCAACCCCAATCTTGCATTCCTCGCTCATTCTCTCCAATCGGTTAACAAGTGTGTCCACATTTAAAATACAGAAATAGAGAGTTCGTATCGTAATTGTTGACAATAACCCTCAACTAGTTGAATAATCATTGCTAAAAAAAGTTTTGTGCGCAAAAAAAATTGCAAAAAAAAGAATGGAAAATGTAAGAGTCGAACTCACGGCCTCATCCAAGCTAGTCGCTTTAAACTATTATTTTAAAGCTTGATGCTAAGGATGCGCTCTACCAACTGAGCTAATTTCCCAGAGACGAGTTGGCCAAACAGGCAACTTCTGAATTTTTGAGCGCTGAAATGGACTTCATAGAGTTTATTAATTACACGTAATCAAATTTTCAATTGATTAAAACTCAATCAATTTACGCTTAATAAAGTCGAAACTAATTTCTGGGCTAAAAGAGCGTTGAAAACATTTCTAAAATTGTATTTAAGTTAAAATAGTAGCTTTTTTCAAGTGGAGACAGGTCATTTTTCAATTTTGCAAATTTTGATAGAAAAAACACAAAAATAAGTAATGTATATTGAATTTCGAAAAAAAAAAAAAATAACTCTACCAAATGACAGTTGTCATTTCTTGGGTACTACATTTCTCTTTCTCGAAACAATCATATCATATATTTGAAAAACCGAAAATTATAAACGCCCTAGACTCAAGAAAACAGAAACAAACCAAGGATCATTTTTGATATGTTTTTTTAGTACTTTCCTGATTTGTATTTTTCACCTTTTTCCTTTTTGACGATGATCAATTCAATTTCAGTACATATGACATCGATCTTAGCATCGTAGATCTTGTAGACGTCTTCAGTACCAGCTTTGCAGTGCCAGAATTTGGTTTTTCCCTTCAAGGCCAACAAGTACAAATTGTCTTTGTGAACGATTGAGAAGCCCTTACTGTACAATGCGCCAGCCTGGATAGAATCATCGAATTGGAATTGGTGGTTGGAGACGATCTCACCAATTCTGTGCTTTTCGTCTTCTAACTTGGAGTCACACAAGGTGAAGAAATCAATGTCATCGTCGGAGCAGCTAAGGTAGCAGTAGTCATCATCATCAGAGTAGCCGCTTGGTTTGTAGTCGCCTCTTTTCCATTTTTTGTGTTTTTTCTTATCGTCTTCACAATCTGGTTCTGGGATAGGTACTGGTTTGACGCAGGGTTCGCAGTGAACAGTCTTGCCGCAGCCGTGTTCTAATTGACCGTCGCAGAGTTCAAATACCAAGTCGTACTCGTACTTCTTGCTGTCATAGCCGCATTCCTTAACAGCCAAAGCAAATTCAAAGTCAACTGTAGTGACACCATCTTCGCAATCATCAACTGGTTCAATGTAGCCGGCGTAAACAACTGAGGTAACTAAAGTTAATAAAGCAAGTGAGAATCTCATAGCAAGGATGATGATGGAGAGAAAGAAGGAGAAAGGGGACAATTGGTCCTTATTTATACATTTTTCCCAAGCCCGCCAGGTTCCCCGATTGGTGTCATATGGTACACATCTAACTTGAATTTTGCCTAGTGTTGGTGATGGTGTTGCAAAAAAAAAAAAAAAGAAATCTGGCGGGGAGGGGGGTACACATTTCGGTGTGTATGTTTCAGATGTTACGTGTTGCCTCGACCGACGACCGACGACCGACTATCTACCCCCCAGCCCCTGTAGTATATTATTATTTATCCCCAACGTGATATCTTCAATTATATCGTTGGCGATGTTTTTGGTGTGGCGGGTAAGTGCCACGGCGGGTTTTGGCAGCCATTATTGGTGCCCTCACAGGGCCGCTGTGATTTGTTATAATGTAGTGAGACCAAGAACCAACGAAGGACACTCTGTGTTGCCATATCAATTTGTAGTCAGCACGATCTACTCATTCAACACACATCGTAAAAGAAACCCTGTGGTCACCACCGCCGGTGGGTGGGCCCGCTTCTGTTTTAGGCACTGGAAACAAACACAGTTTTCCACCCAGACAAGGTCGCCAACACAACGCAGTGAAAATCGGCGTGCAAAAGCAAACAAAATGATATCAACACAGTACAGACCAAAAGAGAGAGAGAGTGAGAGAGTATGTGTGTGTGTGTGTTTGCTTCATATTCATATATTTCGTGTTGATAAACCCTATATACCGCTATTCATCTGGTGGGAAGTACTCCTCGTAGGTGCTTGCGCGATGCTCCAAACCTGCGTCGACCTCTTGACGCAAATACGAGACGATATCGTCGTAGTTGATGGGTGATGCGGCGTCACAGTGGCACTCGTAAACCAACATGTTGACCAACTTGTCGTCGCTCAACCGCGGAGCCACGTCTCTTAGCTTAATTCTAATGAGCATGTCAGGGATGTTGTAAGTGTACTTGTATGCCAACATCCGTTGAAACCAGCTTAGACACGATGCTGCCGATAATGAGCTAGTGTCGTTGTCAAAAGCAGGAAAATTGTCGATTGAAAAGTAGTCAAGAACCTTGTATAGCGAGGCGTCAATGGTGGCCTCCTTGACTAACGCGACGTAGTGGTTGAGGAGCATATACTCGAACACGGCGTTTGACAGTTTGCCAATAGTCTCAACTGTTAAAGTTCTACATTTATGGGCAAAGAGCTCGTCCCTTGATTGTTTGTAGTGTGAGGTACTCATGAGATGAAATAATCAGGGGGGGGGGGGGAGAATAGCGTTTACATATGTCTACATGAAGTTTATAGGTGTGTGGATGTATTTTTTTTCTAGTGTTATTATTAGCCCCAAGCGACGACCCACCGTCGCACCAGGCACCAGGCACCAGGCACCAGGAACAGTGTTGTCAAACTCAGTAAAATTGTTCACAGATAGGCTACCAACTCTTTACGGGCTGTTGACCGTCCGAAAACTGATCCCAGATCTTTTCCAACATCATAACCCCACTACTTGTTGTTGGAACTGCTCCCAGATTTTACAGTATTATCTCTACTACTTGTTGTTGGTGAAGAACTGCTCCCAGATCTTCTCATTGGGTAGGTTCCTTATCAACTCATAAGTCTTCTCTCCCTCGCGGAGTTTGGGCGAATTATTATCCGTCTGATCCAACTCCTTGAAAAAATAATCTAGATCCTTATCGTTCCACTCAATCTTGAAATCGTCAATGTTTATACAGTCGTTAGCATCATTTACGAAATTGATGTTTTCATTTTTCAATGGGTTTAGATGGTCGAGCTCGTGCACCAAGTCGAACAAGTTGGAATGCACGTTACCGTTGTTGATATGGTAGAGTGACTCCTTCGACACGTCGATCAACGAGTTATAATCGTGGTTGTACTTGAGCTTGATGACTACCTGGGTCAACTTTTGGAAAATGTCGTAACATATCCTTGCGGCGTCGCAGCGGTCAATGAGGGTGAGCAAGATGTTCAAGCAGTTCTTAGTCGCCTTTTGCACCTCGTCGATTGGGTTATCTGCGCGTACTTCCTTCGAGTTGTACAACGCGTAGAGGTACGACGTGCCCGCCATGAACAAGTTGTGCACGCCGGCCCAGGTGTAGTTGATCGACTTGCTCACCAACAACTGGGTGTAGCAGTCGATAATCTCCTTCGAGCTGTTGGCTACCTGCATATACTCGTCCAAACTAAGTCGATAATTCTTGGGACACAACCCATTAAGGTAGAGCAAGGTGTGGTGGTAGTTCAACTTGAAAAAAAGGGCGTTAAAGTCGCAGTTCATCTGGCGCTGCGACGGCAACGACGTATACCACGTCTCAAGCTCGTTGTTGATGTATTGTTTCCACTCATTAAGATTGGCAAACTGTCGTGGGATCTCCGCTTGCGTGTACAAGATCTTGGTCACCTGGCTCTGAATCTTTCGGATCTTGAAAAACGACAAACTCACATTCTTAAAGCTCACCTTGTCGACTGAAACATTGTAGTTTGTAATCAAGTCCCCTGGGATAATCTCCAGGTCGTCCAATAAGCTTGGGAATGGCGTATTGATCAGCTCGTCGGGGATACCAAACGGACGGTCCAAATAAAAACAAATCTGTCTATCGATCGAGTACGTACACCAAAAGATGCGTCTTCGCTTATCCCTAGTGAAGGAGTCTATATTGACCATCTGCTTCGACTTGGTGATTACCTCGTTTTGCAAATCCAAGTCGACACATAGTCGGAGTGCGTCGCCCATAATGTACCATACGCCAGGGTCGGTGGGGCGCATGATTGAGTAGAACGCATATAGTAATATCCCCAGCAACTTTTCAAGCTGGTCCCCCGAGGAGTCAACGTCGTGCTGGTACTTCATCGCCGCTAACTTAAACGACTCAGATATGTGGATCGGGTACCTGAGGTGGTGCACCGAGGTAGCAATGGCAAATATCAAGTTTAGAAAGTATAGCGACTTGCGAAACTGTTTTGGCGGCACAATTAGCTTGGAGATATTGCGTATGTCCTGGTTCTTCGACGCAGGGACCAAAAGCTGCTGGAACTGGGTCTTGTAACTGTCGAACCAACACCCGCCAAAATCGTGCTTGGTGTTGGTGTTGGTGTTGGTGTTGGTCGACGCATCGTTGGAAGCAAGGTTCACCTCATTCAAGTCGATGCTGCCGTAGATGGGCAAAAAGTAGTTCTCAACAAACTCTTCGCGATGGAACAACGGTAGTTGGGAGTTGCAGTGGTGGAAAAATATCTTGATAAAGTGTAGCGCAGTCAATTTTGGTGGTAAAACAGCAGGAAGAACTTCTGACTCAGGTTCATTTTCAGTCACTTCACCTACAACTTCAACCACATCTCCTTCCCTGTCCAGTACTTTGAATGCAGTTGACATTAATCGCGAGAAAGTGATGGGGTCAGCATCCTTCTCCGACGTGATGGACTGAGATTCACCAGTGTCGACGCTGGTTTCGTAACTCTTTAATTTAAGCTCCAATGTTTTCACTCTTTCCTCAAGATAAACAATATAGCTCCGTGGGATTTCTCTCCCGGTGACTGGGTCCACACCTATACATTCGACGTTATTAGCTTCACATTTGCCACATTGGGGGAATTTCTGATCACATTTGATTTTCTTGGTCCTACATCGTTTGCATGCCGAAATGGCCCTTGAAATCTTGGCCGGCTTGGGTTTCTTCTTTGGTGGTGATTCAGACATTAACTGATAAGAAGAGGAAGAGGAGTGGGAGAAAAAAAAAAAAAAAAAGATATAAATTAAAGATATAAATTAAAGATATAAATTAAGATACAAATTTATATCCCTTTTGTCTATAAATCTACATGCTTGACGTTTGACACCTTGACCGTGTGGGTACCCTCCAATCTTGGGATCAACAACTCGTACCCAATAGTTGGACTTTGGTAGTTGCTCTTGTCCTGCTCCACCCTCAATGTCGTCACCAACGAATCAGGGTATAATGGGTACTTGACGTGGCGTTCATTGACTTTAAAATCTACTTCGCTTATCAACGGCTGTGGGAATTTGGATATCCCCTTGTCAACGTCATTTTTGTAAATGGATTGGTCAGCAATTATCAAATCCGACCAGTTTCTCTTGTTCAAAAACTGGTGATTGTCTCTCTTGGATCCATCAACGTCTTTATAAAAAATTGGTACAATGTCTTCGTCGACGTCGGAACTAAATCTGTGTATTCCACTTCTTTTATTCAATAGGGTCGCCATTGCGTCTGGAGGTGGCGCATTGACTATAGCCGACGAGATAACGTTGAAAATCAATCGCGGGTCGTTTTCGGGCTCAACAACGTTTTTATTCATGTCATCAATATCTTTACCTTGGAGTTTATGTGTAGTTGGATGATGATGGAATTTCGACTTGATCCGACCAATACAGCACAAGTGGACATCTCCAGATAAAATAGTGATTCTTATACCTTTTGATGCGCCAAATTCAATCAAGTCCTTGACCAAATTATTTCGCTCAGCCTTGTGATACTTGGCACACCAATGATCATTCAAATCGTCCAACACTTCGACATCGCCATCAAACTCATTGACCAACCCTTTATTGATGATGCCATTAACAGCTAGCTTTCGCAATGGGTACAACACAGTTGAGTTCAACAATTTCTCCAACCATACCAACCTGGGGTAGAAAATTGGAACCCCCAACATGATCAACAAATGCTTTGTGTCGCCATTGATCTCTTTATTCAACCGTTCAAACACGAGCTTGTAAGTGGACGGGTCGACTATTTGTTTCAATTTCCGTTCTGTTCTACAGTCCAACCCTAACAAACTGATTTGTCTGCCCAATTTCATAAATACAGAGTGGTTTTTCTGTTTTATGAATGGTCCCGATTTCGAGCCCAATATCCATGAAGGATCGTCCAAATGCAATTTTTCCTCTGGGTTCATCTGGTGCTGGAACAACATGTAGTATTTGTATGCCACATTGCCAACGGATGAAAAGATGGGTGATGCCATTGTTGAATCGTGATACGAGCCAAACCCGTCAATGATATCGTGGTCATCGTAAATGTTGACCGAAGGGATCTGGGACATAGCCACGGGGAACAACGATTCCAAACATGAGCTCATTTTCCCCTTCCAGTACCCCTTACCGAACCAGTCCATGTAGTGGTTCAAGTAAAAATGTTCAAACTCCTTCAACACCTCTTCAGTGGCTTCGGAATGTCTTTTCTTTAATGGGTTTGTAATTTCAGTCCATTCTTTCAACTTTTGACTATGCAATTTAATCGCGTCACAGTAAATCTGGTCTCCACCACCAAGCATCACGTGGTAGTGCTGATTGTTGTGTTTGTTGAGAACGTCGTACCATAAACTAGATTTATACTCGGATGCATCAGCTGCAAGAGAGAAGCCATTGCAGGAAAACGAAATGACATTCATTGACTCGTGCACGGCAGGAATGAAAAATTGGAATGATGGCTTGTGAATTTGGTTGATTGAGTACTCAACTTTTTGTTCGGAGTCGCCCAACTCCAAATCAACCGTGTATCTAAAGAAGGAGAAGCCTTCTTGCTGGTAGAATTTTGTGACGGGGAATTCACCAGTTTTGAGTCGACCTAGAGTTTTACTGGAGCCTATTTTGTAAGTGACCTGGGGGGCATCGTCATCGTCATCGTCGTGGGAGTCTTTAGCGACTAACAAGATGGAGCCACGATAATTGGAAGTGTTGTTTTCCAAAGTGCCAGCCAAACGTAAAATGGGACCGCAGGTGATTAGGTGGTTGCCGAATTTGTCGTCATTGTTGATTGGTCTTTTTTCGGGGATGTTTTGTCTTGAGTTTTTGTTGATTTTGAGGTAATCATCCAAGGGCAACGGGTCCAACCATTGTTGATCTGAGTTGTCCATAATGCGTGGGTATTATTTTTGGTATTTGTTGCTGTTTTGGCGTGGTAAGATCTGACAACAAGGCTGAAAACAACAACAACAGAAAAAATAAAACAAAAAGGTGGAAAAATAGACGACGTAAACAAATAGACGTGGGATTAGTCGACAAATCAGATTCACGACAATTGTAAAGAGATGATAATTAGATATCGAGAGGGATGAGTATAGAGATGGATATGGGAATGTATAGGAGTTTATAAGTTGATGATGTTTGGCAATTTCGACCGATGCCGACCGATGTCGACCGATGCAATGTGGCACAGTTGGCAGGGTTCATTTGCGGAACCAGCATCAATGCAGAATAGTGTATAATTACCACCACTACCAATTCAAGATCGATCTGGCGCGTTAATCTCATCACGTGATAAAAAACTCACTATTTGCGACAATACATAGAAATATAGTCACCCAAATAACATTGTTGGCTACAATTTTCTCGTGCAAATTGTCTAAAATAATTGGTACTAGTATAAGAACACTAGATGTAGAGTGATCTTTTGACAAAGGTGGTAAATGGGGTTATATCAAGCTGTAAAGCGTATTCTGACATTGTTATGTTGAAATTGCGTCGTTTTTCTCAATACCTTGTTATATACAGGTGTACATTGTATATTTATGTGTGGGTAATTCAACTCCCCTCGTATTGTATGTTTTGCAACAAGATGGGTGTTTTGGGTGTTTTACAATGACCTGAAATAGTTGATCACATCAGTGCAAGCAAACTATTTGGCAAGGACTAGTTATATATCAACAGCCAGCGCAGAGTTGAATTCAACGTTGGAATAATGGAAATGCATTTTACATCCACTGTGAGGGCTGAAATGGAGGTATTTTTGAGAAATGTTTTGGAAGATATTTTTGATATTTTTGATATTTCTCCTGTGCTGCAAAGAACATGGTGGAGCAGCAGGGGGATGCTTAGGTGTACAGCGAGAGAGCAATAACAATATAACCCAATTGGGCATCAGAAGAGTAAAACAATACGACGAAAAGGGAAAGTATTGTTTAGGACAAATTGTGTCACAACAGAGACAATGGACAGTGCAAGGTGACACAACATGGATATGTCAGATTTAAGCCATGGAAATCTGATGATCCTGACGATGGTGTGGTGAATTGGTGTCCTAATTTCAGATACAAGCATTATTGTAGTTGGTTATGTTATTGTTATTGTTATTGTAATTGTATGTTATTAGTGGTGTGAGAATTTCATAAAATGTGTCATCAAGATTTACAGCGACGACATAAACACAAACATTGACTAAAAAATAAAACAGAGAAGGAGGCATGAGGGTGGCTGCTTGCGTAGAAATAATAGAAGGATTTGGGACTTTGGTGGGAATAGCCATCGTCTTCTCCAGCCGAGGGGTGCATGAGGCATGGGGGGAGCCTCCCGTAATCGTCGTAAATATTGGCGGCGGAGGAGGAGGGGAATCAATGGGATTAGGCAATAAAACGTATGATTAGAGGTGGTTAGATGGTTAGTATTGGTGCAAGGGTGTGGACGTGCATGGGTATATAATTCAGGCACGTGCAATAATAACAAAAATACGATGGAAGCTTTAGTCAAGGTGGCTTAACCAGAAACACGAGTGATGCAGTGCAGTGTGTGACCGTGACCTTGCAATCGGGCATCCACATCGGACATCATCATGATTGTACGTTGAGTGTGAAATTATCGTTATCGACATGGCTTAAGATGGGAAAAGGCTAAGCACCGTTTGATCGAGCAATCCAAAGTGACAGAGAGATAAGAGAAGGGCATAGTGATGACAGTGCAGATGCATGGCTGAGCCAACATCAAGATTAGAGGGGGAGAATCGTGAAATAGAGAGAGAGACATTGAAAAGATGAAAAGATGAAAAGATGAAAAGATGAAAAGATGAAAAGATATTGAAAAGATATTGGTGTTGTTGATGTTGTAGTTGATGTAGTAGTTGATGTAGTAGTTGTTGTAGTAGTTGATGTAGTAGTTGTGTGTCTTTGTTGCTGTTGATGAATGAGGAAATAATGGGAGCCTTGATATTTTTTTTTCATGGATTTACGCAATTTCTTGGCCCTATTGCCTAAAACCAGACAAAATCTTAATTTACGCCTAGCCTTCAAGGTCAGCAGCCCAGAAGGGCAAGCCTCGTTGTTAGTGGAAGGGAAGGAGAAAGGGGGAGGGGCGACGCTAGATTTACGCTCTAAATGCCACTCGTCAGCAACCTGTTCAAAGCCGTGATAAACAATATGGAAGTGGTACTGGTGATGATGAATGAATGTGTGTGTATAATTAGAAACAGACACGATTACATAATACGAGTGAAATTAGATGATATATCTGGGGTTAGCCATGAAATTCAGTGGTCGTGTGTCTACAAAAGAAACGGAAGCCGAGTGTCTCGAGTGTTGGCTGGGGGTATAAAATCTCGACTCACACTCACTTCCAGGGTAACCGAATGTTGAAAGGGGAGGCTAGGTGCTTGCGTATCGTCTTCAAGTGTAGGTGATAGTTGTAATTTTGGAATTAGGGCCACAGACTGTGTTTATCTGGCTGCCCCGTATCGCATTGCATCTGGGTCGATGGGGCAAGGAGAAGTTGTACACTTTGAAATTAAGACGAAGTTTATTTTTTTTATTTTTTATTTTTTATTTTTTTATTTTTTTTAGGTTTGGAAAATAAGAAATGTTGCATACAATCTTTCCTTGTTTGAGTGGTGGTATGGATAGACACTCTTTGATATAAAACCTACACACTTTCTTTGCTGGCCTATGTCTACAAGTTAATTTAAACAGCGATTTAGGTTAAAATGGTGGGACAAAAATCTCATTTGCGTCTCAAATAGGAAGGTGGTGGAATTGATTTTTGCATC